>JAODAL010005792.1:0-139842 GCA_025379985.1 Phyllomedusa bahiana | reverse complement strand
AGGTGTGTCCAAAAGGGTTTGAGATTAGCAAAAGTGAAGGAAATAAGGTTGTGATCAAAGACCCCAAAGGAGAGTTGCAAAAGATTAGAAATAAGCAGAGGCACAGAAGACCAGATCAAGAAGTTCCCATCCTTTGGATTGGAACCAAAAAGTTGCGGAGGAAGGGAAAAGGAGGGAAAGAAGACAAGAGGCAGAAGGAACATGGTTGTCAAGGGGGATGTTGAAATCCCCCAGATAGATGGGATTTCATTAAGGGGAAAGTTGGCAGCCAGCCAAAATGATCCAAAACGGCGGGGTGGCCGGGGGGTCTGTACACAACCGCGACTTGAGAGAAAATGGCCGGAAGATTTGAGGGTGGACCCAAAGGAGGGGAAGTGAGGGGGGTGCAGGAGGAAGACCGGTGGGTGTGTGGAGAGAGAAGAATCCAACCCCTTCCACCCCCGGTCTGTTCTCATTTCTGGGGGGGGGGTAAAAGTGTAGCCGCCGTAGGGGAGCGGCGGGGAAGCAGGTCTTTTTTGTGGAGCCAAGTTTCTGTGAAAGTGGGAGATTGGGGGATTTAGAAGGGGGAACAGGTCATGGACAGCATGATTTATTACCAGGTCGGGCTTCCCACAAAGCACATTTAAAACGGAAAGGGGAAAAGGCGAAACAGGGGGAAAGCCTAAAAACAGATGACAAGATGACACATGGAGGAAGCGCGTCAGGTTTTTCAAAGACTTTATGGAAAGCGTCAAAGAAAAGTTTATTTCCCCATCAATGGATCACCCACTCCCAAGGGGGGGCCCGCCAGGGTTAAGACGAACACTAACACAAAGGCTTTTTGGGGAGTGGGAATGATGCATCACTTTTCAAAGTGACAGAACACTTTTTAAAAAACCAGCAAGTTTTGGATTCTAGTCGTAGTGTGGAGTCAGAGGCAGGTGTAGAGTAGTGCTAGTGGTGGCCCACTGGAGAAGAAATCACCACAGGTGTGGGAGCAGGTGCGGGCACCAGGAGATGGGCAGTTATATCCTGCAGCATCTCAAAGGTTGCTCGTCAGAGGCCTTGATCAATCACTTCGACCGCAAGGTCTTGGACATCAGGTAGAGGCACCTTGGTCAGTTTGTACTGTAACGATCTCAGGTAGGAGATCCTCCAGGTCACCCCGAGAGATGACTATGAATCACGTCAGGGACTGAAGTCTAAGGAGCCCCACAGTTTTCACCACTGCCCGCCACAAGGCCAGTTGGGCTTTTCTGTGAGGGGCTACCAGTTTGCTACTTCTGATGTGGTTGCTGGTGGTGACAGCTGAAGCGCAGCATGGTACAGAAGGAGTAGACTGCGGCATAGTCTGTAAACAGGCTATAAGGTCAGGCAGACGGCAAGTAAGAGTATTTAAGGTCAAAAGCACTGGTCGAATACCAGGAAACGAAACGTAACAGTAGCTAAACACTTGAGAAACGCACTAACAAACTGGCAGCAAGGGTAAAAGGAAGTAGGGTAACAAAGGGTCTCTTGCTCAATGATAGCCAATGGTGAGCTCTCCCTTTAACTTCTAAAGATCCTAGGGGATGGGTACTCACGCACGCCGGTCAAAGACAGCAACCGGGACTGGAACAGGAGCGGGGAAAGGTGAGTGATGGCTGGGCAGAGAGAGGCAGACACAAATGCATCTGCGGTTCAGAACGGACACCGTAGCTTGCCTCATGACACTTGCTTAGTGAGAAAATTGCATATGGTGTCATTTTCTTAAAAGACGGACGTTAGAGGTTGCAGTGCTGTCTATGTCATTGTTCATATTATTGTTTGCTTACAAGTAGTGTTGCTCAAATAGTTTTCTGTTTGGTTTGAGATCAGTTCAGCCAAATTGTCAAAATTTTTGGATTAAAGTCTATGGGCATAAATTCTTCCCAGATGTCTCCAAATTGCATAGGAACACTATGCTTCTGTCAAAACCCCAGGATTGGGGTTTAGGGTTAGTCAAACCCTAACCTTAGAATTCGGGTTAGCTTTAGAGTTGACCTGAATCCGAAGTACAACACCACTTACTAGCAACAGTAGCGTTTCTAAAAATTGATATATTGGTTTTCCTTAAAGGGGTTGTCATTAATACATCTTACCTCAGTCCCTTTTTCTTTCATTCATTTTTTAATTAAGGAGTGTTTACTGGCTTCTACTGGCTTGCAGTAACGAGCTGCTGAGGACAAAAGTGCTGGTAGCCTATCAGGAGAGAACAAACAGATGTGCAGCTATAGCGACCTGAGGAGCTAATGCAGCCCATACAAGAGGGGATATCTAGGAATAGGTAGGATACTGTTAATGGACACATATTGCAAATTGACTTGTTTCTGCAAGATCTGTAACATAAAAAGCAATCCTTGTAGTGAGACAACCCTTTCAAAGTAGTTTTACCATGAGATAACAGCTCACAGCTAGCACACACTCAGCTATATTTGGGAGTTCCCATAGAAGTGAATGGAGAGGATAGCTGCAAGCGCCATCCTCCTCATTCACATGCACAGTTGGCTGCGAGCGACGGGTGCAGGGGCTTTTACCTAGTGGTAAACCCCTTGCCTCCTTCTGCACCTTGACATAACTACACATTGTGGTTGTGAGTCAGTTTGTGCTCTTTGACATACAATTCCATTGTTTGGACTCCAATGGACCTCATGTCCAGGTCTTCCACTATTAAAGGGGATTCCCAATCCCCAACCCCCTGCTTTACCGTAATCTACGGGCCCATTTTTGTCACTCCTTCAACTTGCTCTCTTGTCACCTTGGGTTGTAGTCCAACCACCTGCTGGTGCATTGCAGTTTTGGGCCAGTAATGCATGTATTATCATAGAGACTGTCTGAGAATAAGCACCTGTGGCCTGTCTAGACTGGGGAAGGAAGGGTGAGTGTAAATGAGCGAATATGGGTGTCTCCACTATTCCGGCCACAGGCAATGTCACAGTAACGCTTCTGTTACGGGTGTCCCTGTGACCCTCGTGTCGGGTCGCAGGCACACCCGCAATGGCCTGCACCACTCTCTACTGCGGCCTGGTGCCCGCAAGCCGTACGCTCGGGCCGTCGGTTACACCTGGCACGTCTGTGTGGGGGTGGACTTTCACCTCCGCCACAGCTCCTGTCCTGTCTCCCGCGCCCTCGTGTCGTCGCAGCTCCCCCTCCGCTTGCCGGCCGGTGTCGAGCCCGCGCGGGCCCCACCCCGCGCGCGGCACTGCCGGGAGATTTAAAGGGACAGTGCGCCGGTGATTGGTTCTCACCGGGCACGGACCCTATTTAAGCCCTGCCTCTTCCCCAGCACCTTTGCCGAATCGATAGTGCCTTGTGCCTGGAGAGGAAGCGTTCCAAAAGTGCCTTGTCCCGTTACTGTGTACCGTACCTTCTGCCTCCGTCCCTTGACCACGAACCATTGCCGCCTGTCCTGACCTTCTGCCTGTCCCCGACTTCGAGCCTGCTTCACGATTTTGTACCGCGCAACACCTCGGCTGCCACCGCAAGCAAGTCACGTCAGGGGTAGCGACCTGGTAGTAATCCGCCGCAGCAAGTCCATCCCGCTTTGCGGCGGGCTCTGGTGAAAACCGGACCTACTTAGATTCCGCTCCCTGGCGTGGCTTACGTCATCGCTTGTGGTGGTCCAGAGGATCCACTACCACATCCATGCCGACGAAGTTTGACGGGGACTCTAAGGCCTGCAGGGGGTTCATCACCCAGTGTGCTCTCCACGTGGAACTCATGGCTGGTCAGTTCCCGTCCGAAAGGTCCAAGGTGGCCTTCATGGTCAGTCTCCTATCTGGGAAAGCCCTGGCCTGGGCGACGCCACTTTGGGACCGAGGCGATCCTATCACAGCTGATCTGGCGACATTCTTGCAGGAGTTCCGCGGAGTCTTCGAGGAGCCTGCCTGAGCCTCCTCTGCTGAAACCGCTTTATTAAACCTACAGAGGGGAACTCCTCCGTTGGCGACTACGCCGTGCAATTTCGCACCTTAGCCTCTGAATTGGCGTGGAATGATGCTGCGTTGTGCACCACGTTCATCCGGCCAGATTAAGGATGCCCTCGCCACCCGGGACTCTCCGACGTCATTAAGTGAGCTCATCCATCTGGCAAACCGCATAGACATCCGTTTCTCGGAGAGACGGGAGGAGCTCCGCCAGGAACACGAACCAGCTCAAACACGTCGGCTACCCCGTCTTGCGCCAGTCTTTCAACGTCCCCCACTGCCTCCCTCCCAGCCAGCCTTGGAAGAGGCCATGCAAGTGGACAGTACCCGCCTGTCTCCGCAAGAGCTTGCCCGACGGCATGGGGAGAAGTTGTGTTTCTACTGCGGCAGCCCCGAATACTTCCGTAGGGGTTGCCCACTTCTTCGGCAACGTCCGGGAAACGCACGCACCTAGGATTCGTGGGAGAGGCGTCCCTAGGTGTGAGTAATCCCTCTCCACGGCTCATGCTGCCAGCTCTGGTCACGTCCAATTCCAGAATCTCGTTCCGAGTGTCGGCCTTCCTGGATTCCGGATCTGCTGGGAGCTTTATGGATGCTTCATTGGTGACCAAGTATCGTCTCTTGGTGGTCCGCCTAGAACAACCCTTGGTCATCTCCTCCGTCCGTGGTGAGCGGTTAGGCGACTCCCTCCACTACCGGACTGAACCGGTGGTCCTACAAATAGGAGCCCTGCACAGGGAAAGGATCAGATTCTTCGTGTTACCCCGTTCTTCCTCGGCTGTTCTAATGGGGCTTCCTTGGCTACAGCGTCACGCCCCTATGCTGGATTGGAAGACGGGTGAAGTTTTGCGTTGGGGCCCGGACTGCCAGTCTCGTTGTCTTTCGGCACCCCGCCGGGTGCGCCCCAGTCCTCCACAGTCCTCTCCCAAGCCACTACCTGGTTTACCGCAACCTTATCAGGACTTCCAAGATTTTTTTCCGAGAGGCGAGCTGAGACACTTCCTCCTCATCGCCCATATGATTGCCCATAGACCTGCTACCACCGGGGACTAGTCCTCCCCGGGGTAGGGTCTACCCGCTCTCCGTACCCGAAACTCGAGCGATGTCGGACTACGTAGAAGAAAATCTACGAAAGGGTTTCATCCGCAAATCTACTTCTCCGGCGGGTGCCGGATTTTTCTTTGTGGAGAAGAAAGATGGATCCCTGAGACCGTGCATTGACTACCGTGGTCTAAATAAGATCACCATCAAGAACCGGTACCCTCTGCCTTTAATCACGGAACTCTTTGACCGTCTCCGGGGGGCCAAGGTCTTTTCCAAATTGGACTTGCGGGGGGCATATAATCTCGTCCGGATCCGGGAAGGCGACGAGTGGAAGACGGCCTTCAATACTCGTGATGGGCACTTTGAGTATCTGGTAATGCCCTTCGGCTTATGCAACGCTCCGGCCGTCTTCCAGGAATTTGTCAATGACATTTTCAGAGACCTCCTATATGTCTGTGTAGTGGTCTACTTAGATGACATCCTGGTATTCTCACCCGATCTGGGCTCCCACCAGTCACATGTGCACCAGGTCCTGAAACGCATGCGCGAGAACCATCTATACGCTAAACTGGAAAAGTGCCTATTTCACCAGACCAGCCTCCCGTTCCTTGGATACATAATCTCTGATATGGGTCTGCGGATGGACCCCACCAAACTCTCTGCCGTCCTACAGTGGCCCCGACCTGTTGGCCTGCGGGCTATACAACGTTTCCTGGGTTTCGCAAATTACTACCGGCAATTTATCCCGCACTTTTCAACGTTGGTAGCACCAATTGTGGCCCTTACTAAAAAACATGAACCCGAAACTGTGGCCTCCGGCCGCCGAAGAAGCCTTTTCCAAGTTGAAGGCAGCATTCGCCTCCGCACCGGTGCTATCCCGGCCAGATACCAAGAAACCCTTCTTTCTGGAAGTGGACGCCTCTTCCATAGGACCTGGAGCGCTGCTCACTCAAAAGGGGCCCAAGTGCAAGACTCGGACCTGCGGGTTCTTTTCCAGGACCTTGTCACCAGCAGCAGAAGAACTATACATGGGGGATCGGGAACTTTTAGCCATTAAACTTGCCCTAGAAGAATGGTGCCACCTCCTGGAGGGTGCTCGTTTCCCCGTGAATATCTTCACTGACCACAAAAATCTCCTCTATCTCCAGACAGCACAACGTCTGAATCCTCGTCAAGCGAGATGGTCTCTGTTCTTTGCCCGTTTCAACTACATCATCCACTTCCGACCGGCAGAAAAGAACCTCAAGGCCGATGCTCTTTCCCGTGCCTCCGATGTTAGTGGGGAGGAAGAGCGCGCCCCACAAAAATTGTACCCCCGGAACGTCTGAGGTCTGTGGCTCCCACTAACCTCCAAGGGTTATCCCCAGGGAAGATGTATGTGCGCCCTGCGCTCCGGTTGAGGGTCCTGAAATGGGGTCACTGTTCCCGCATAGCCGGACACCCTGGGGTTCGAAGGTCTTGTTCGTTGATTTCCCGGTTCTACTGGTGGCCTGGTCTCGTTAACGATGTAAAGGAGTTTGTGGGGGCCTGCACCACCTGTGCCCGCAATAAGTCACCTCGCCAAAGACCTGCGGGACTACTCCAACCTCTGCCGGTGCCTAGCTGTCCTTGGAGCCATATTGCCATGGACTTCATAACTGACTTACCGCCCTCTGAAGGTAATACGGTCATTTGGGTGGTCACTGACCGTTTTTTCCAAGATGGCTCATTTTGTTCCCTTGCCGGGCCTGCCTTCTGCGCCTCGGCTCGCCAATATTTTTTTTAAACACATCTTCCGTCTGCATGGACTCCCCTTACACATAGTCTCGGACCGGGGAGTCCAGTTCGTCTCGAGATTTTGGCGAGGCCTCTGCTCGCTACTGCAAGTGGAACTGGACTTCTCCTCTGCGTACCACCCACAATCCAATGGGCAGTGGAAGGGGTAATCAGGTCCTAGGTACTTATCTCCGCCACTTCACTTCTGCCAAGCAAGATGACTGGTCCAGTCCTACTACCTGGTCAGAATTTCGTATAATCCCTGGACTCTGATTCCGCTGGGGCATCCCCTTCTCCATTGTCTTTGTCGGCATCCACGCCCACCCCTTCCACTTCCCTCTGCCTCCTCCGATGTCCCTGCTGTGGACAGTCTGGTCGTGACCTATCCGCTGTCTGGAGAGGAGACGCGCCAGTCCCTGCTTCAGGCCTCGGCCCGTATGAAGACCCAAGCGGACAAAAAAAGAAGACCCCCTCCTTCCTTTGTCCCGGGTGATAAGGTATGGCTGTCTGCCAAATATATCCATTTTAAAATCCCCAGCTACAAGCTGGGTCCCCGTTTTTTAGGTCCCTTTGAAGTCCTGAGGTGCATTAATCCTGTGGCCTACAAGCTCTGGCTCCCTCCGACCATGCGCATACCCAAACCCCTTCCATGTCTCCCTACTGAAGCCGGTCACCCATAACCGCTTCTCTCGGTCCGTGGTTCCCCCGTCTCCCGTAGCTGATTCCACCAATATTTTTGCCGTCAAAGAGATTTTGGCCACTAAGACGGTTCGGGGGAGACGATTTTTTTTGGTGGACTGGAAGGGGTTTGGGCCAGAGGAAAGGTCGTGGGAGCCGGAGGAAAACATCCTGGATAGGGGTCTCGTGTCTCAGTTTTATGCGGGCCAGAAAGAGGGGGAGGCCTAAGGGGGAGGGTACTGTGACGGGCGGCCCTGCGACCCTCGTGTCGGGTCGCAGGCACACCCGCAACGCCGCAGCACCTCCTGCTGCGGCCGGTGCCGCAGCCCGACGCTCGGGCCGCGGACGCCCCGGCACGTCTGGGGCGCACTTACGCGTCCACGCTCCTGGTCCCGTCCTGGCGCGGCACTCCTCTGCCGGCGGGGAGCTCCTCTAAGGGTGTCTCTAGAGGGCGCCGGCACTGCCGGAGATTTAAAGGTACATGCGCGGTGATTGGTTCTCACCGGCACGGACCCTATTTAAGCCCTGCCTCTTCCCCGCCACCTTTGCCGAATCGATAGTGCCTTGTGCCTGGAGAGGACGCGTTCCAAAAGTGCCTTGTCCCGTTTACTGTGTACCGTACCTTCTGCCTCCGTCCCTTGACCACGAATCATTGCCGCCTGTCCTGACTTCTGCCTGTCCCCGACGTTCGAGCCTGCTTCACGATTTTGTACCGCGCAACACCTCGGCTGCCACCGCAAGCAAGTCAGTCAGGGGTAGCGACCTGGTAGTAATCCGCCGCAGCAAGTCCATCCCGCTTTGCGGCGGGCTCTGGTGAAAACCGGACCTACTTAGATTCTGCTCCCTGGCGTGGCTTATGTCATCCCTTGTGGTGGTCCAGAGGATCCACTACCACATCCGTAACAGTTTCATTACCAGTCACCACTGAAACAACACATTGGAGGTCGATAACCAAGGAGACAAGAGAGCAAGACGCAAAAAAGACCTGTATTAGGTGAAGCATACATATTTTGTAATAACATGCATTTTAAAACTGCTTACTTTACAGTCATTGGCCCTTTCAGCAACACGTCTTGTGATTTGAATATCCCTTTAATGGTTGGGATCAGAGATAATGTTGATCTTGGCTGTTTAACTCCTTATTTTCTCATGCATCTAGGTGACTAGACATTAGAAGGGTACTGCTATGTCGCCCCATAATTGCCTCTTCAACACAGTTGATGAGCACTTATGGTTGCTATGGCAGCTGGAGGCCTAACAAAGGCTGCACTGGCCATAAGATTATCGGCCAATTTTATTGTGGACAGACAATAATAAAGACATTAAAAAGTAGGTTATAGTAAAAAAAAAAGAAAAAAAAAATTATTTCCATAAAAAGCGTTGATAAATATAAATCTGTGAATTTAACTACCCTTACAATAAAATCAACGTTATTTAAATCACACTTTTTTCTTTTTTGTCCTCACTTTTAAAAAGATTAAAAGTTAACCAAAATATAAATGTACTCCAGCAGTGACATAAAAACAATTTTTTACATAAAATGTGGTACTTTTGTGCAAAACTAGTAAAACTACATTAGTTATGTCACAAATAATATCAATTTGCTGTTCAATTCCTTTATCTCAAAAAGTATGTTAAGTTATAATCCTAAAGCAAATGTTCTGACTCCAAAAACAAGCACTCATACATGTAAATTGTAGAATAAAAATAAAAAGGTAAAAAGATGTTTGGTATAAAACAGGCTAACCCTAAAGAGATTGAAAAAAAACACTTAAAAAACTGATATACAGTGCTTTGCCTGATATTCAGTGCTTGACTATCTCCTATTGTGAAAGGTGGATTCTGAGTTATCTACACACATTGGTGCCACCTTTCAGTGTAACCCTGCCTGTGCTGATAATGTGGAAACTGTTGAAAAGCTTTTTCTACAGAACAGGAAATGTCAGACTATTATTAGGCCTAAGACCGTATATACTTGAGTGTAAGCTGACCTGAATATAAGCCAAGGCACCTACTTTTGCCACAAAAAAACTGGGAAAACTTATGGACTCGAGTATAAGGCCATGTTCACATGGCTTATTTGAGCACGTATTTCAGCCCGTAATTCATGGCGTACTGCGCGAATTACGGGCTGAAATACCGCCCAGTCATTACGGTAATACACAGTTCTCATAGAAAACTATGGATTACGTCTCCTCTCCCCGCTCGGCGAATCTGCCGCGGGGGGAGATAAGTGGCATGTCATTTACTAGCGGCGTATACGCGTCGCTAGTAATGATAGTCTATGGGCCCCCCGCTCCCACACCCGTCCACACTGCGTAATTACGCCCCGCAATTAAGCCGTGTGAACATGGCCTATGGAAAATGCAGGGTGGAAAATGCAGAAGCTACTAGTAAATTTAAAAAAATAAAAATGGATACCAATAAAATTACATAGGCAAGTATAGGCAGTTTAATGTCCTCCATAGTCCGGTATAGACAGTTTAGTGTCCCCCATAGACAGGTACAGGCAGTTTAATGTCCCCCATAGGAAGGTATAGGCAGTTTAATGTTCCCCGTAGGCAGTTATATACGGGTAAATGTACCCCATAGGCAGGTATCTGTCCCCCGTAGCAGATATAGGCAGTTATAGGCAGGTATATGTCCCCCCGTAGGCAGGTATATGTCCCCCTTAGGCAGGTGTAGGCAGGTATATGTTCCCCATAGGCAGGTATAGGCAGGTACATGTCCCCCATAGGCAGGTATAGGCAGGTATATGTCCCCCATAGGCAGATATAGGCAGGGTTTGTTAAAAAAAAAAATACTCGCCTTTCCCTCTGCTCTGATGTGCTGCGTCTTCTTACCGGTATAGGTGGTGTGATGTCAGTCCTATTGCGGAGCAAGGAGCGCTCGCTCTTTGCTCCGCAATAGTGTCTTTAGTGTCTTTAGCTGTATGCGCTTCCAGGAGTCGCATACAGCTGAAGCGATCCCCGCCAGTGCCCGGGCCATGGCAGTGCCCGGACGCCGATGGGTAACTGGAGAGTCAGCTGTGTGCACTCCCAGGAGGCGCATACAGCTGAAGCGATCCCCGCCGGCGTCCGGGCCATGGCAGTGTCCAGACACAGACGGTGACTCGAGTATAAGCCAAGGAAATACAGTAGCTAAAGTGAAAACAGCAGGATTTTATTTTAAAAAATAATGATACTGATATAAAAAAAATCACAACCAAAAATTCTTTAAAAATTTGTTAACATAAAAACATGAGTTAAACAATAAGTCATTTCCTGATGACACATTCCCTTGAAGGACATGGCCCCATTTTTCAAATCTTACATTGCTTTATGTGGTAATTTTTGGGAAATATTTTACTTAAAGGGGTTTTGCCACAATCTCATTTCATACCTCCTGCATCCAGCTCTTCATCTCTGTGTGCTCAGAAGGGGGCGTGTGATTTGTTTGAATTGCATATCATATGACCCAGCAGGATGACATCACCATGCCTTTCCTCTCTGTAGTCATAGAAAGGTCTGTTTATGCAAGGCATTGTGAGTAGCTGAGAGGTACAGTTTTTGCCTCCAAGGGACAAGGGTCCTAGGTTAAAAACCCTGCAGGAACCAAACCTGTGTTTTTTTTGTTTTTCTCTTTATCAATGCACATACATGATAAAAGTTTCTTTTTTATTTACTTTCACTGTTTGATTAATTACTAAGGAGTACAGAGGACAGGAGTAGAGTGACAGCACTTGGGGTTTGAACACGCAGTAGCTGCCTCAGAGGAGAAGTGATATCTGAGCATGTCTGACCAGGACTGAGTAGCTCTCAGCCCTGGTCGTATCCCCTGGAAACGAGCTGTAAACAATAGATCACTAAAGGAGCAGCTAAAACAAAAACGGTGCAGAATTTTTAATAATAATGAATGGTGAAAATGTTTGTTATTTCATTTGCAAGCTTTCCACGTCAATTTTACTTCATGGCAAAACCCCTTTAACTAAATAATTCTGAGAATTTTTTGTCATATATTGTACTTTATTTTAATGATAATTTTGGATGATATTTTTCATGTTCATTTATAAAAATAAAATCGAAAATTTTTAGAAAATGTGAAAATATATGTGGCCAATACACAAAATAGTAAATAATATTTATGAATTATTTTATAATTAACTTAGAATCCATTTTGAAAGTATTCTTCAAAAACTTCAATTTCACAAATATTTCTGAAATATTTGTTATTTTTAGTGACTAGTTCAATTTAAAATTAAGTTGTTGGGTTTTTTTATTCACTTTTTTCAGCAAGTATTTTACACAACTCACTATTTATTAACCCATAGTTTTTGGAAATATCCCATATGTGACCCCAGGATACTGCTTGATTCAAACATAGGCCTCAAAAATGAAGAAAGACCTTGAAGATTTAGACTCTTTTTTACCAATCTTTTTCATATACCATCTCAATACTGCAGAGGCCACCATGTTAAAAGCCAATCATTGTAGTGAGAAAACCCCTTTAATTGTCTATTCCTATATTGCATATTCATGGCATGTCCTGTAGATATGACATAAATGTGTGATAAATGCTGGCCACACTCGAAACTCTCATAGAAATGAATGGGGGAGAAAAGAACCACAAGCGCTGCCCTCTTCATTCTCTCACATGGTCATCTCATAGCTATAAGCTGACCTGTAACACACAAGTTCGATCATGAGAATACCTCTTTAAAGAATTAAATTTGTACAGCCTGGATGAAGAAAATTAAAAGGGTGACATTATCGAAATCTTTATGTCACAAGTCATGGGCATGACTCGCACTCTCTCTCCCCCAATATTGTATACTTACCGCTCCATGCTCCTGCTCTGCTGCGTTCTCCTGCTCTGTGCTAGCGGGCGTACCCATTCCATAGGGTGTGCATGCCGACTCTGTAAAATTTAAATGGCCAGTGTGCCAGTGATTGAGTGGTACAGAGGATTCACCTCCATGAATCCCTTACAGTACCAAGTGGCCATGAATCCCATGTGGGTGCCCTTACCTGAACTTCAGGATATCTCTGCTGTTGTGGCCCATAAGAATGTCTGGATAGACCAGCTAGTGGACTCCATGCACAACCTAGCAGCCCACCTAAAACCGGCTACCTCTGCCCCACCACCTGCAGCAAGGTAGTCTCTTGCTGCCTCACAGGTTACCCTTGGGTCCAGCGCTATGTCTTTCCTTTCCATCGTAATACGGTGGAAATACCAAAACCTGCAGAGGGTTTCTGAGTCCGTGTTCAAGCCATATGGAGATGATAGCTAACCAATTCTATTCAGAGCAAGCCAAGTGGTATTTATAATAAGTCTCCTGTTGGGCGAAGCCTTGGCCTCGGCCACACTCCTCTGAGACCGATAGGATCCAGTACCCTCCAAACTGCAAGTCTTTCTTGAGACATTCCATAATATATTTGAAAAGCCTGGATGAACATTTTCTGTTGCAGCTTCTCTGCTCTACCTATGTCAGGACAACTCCACGATCGTACAATTCACGGTTTCAATTATGCTCCCTCTCATCTGAGCTTCTGTGAAATAACAGCCCTTGTAGCAACTTTCTGACATGGATGAGCTAGTCAGCTAAGAGCTACGCACTTCTCTGTATGAACTTATTCGCTCAACTACTAGAATAGACATCCGCTTCGCTGAGAGACAACTGGAGATCCGCCAGCAGCATGAAACCGTCCGGCCTCGTAGACTTCCTCGTCTTGCTCTGGTATTCCAAAGGCCTCCACTTTTTCCACCAGTGTCTTCCCAAGAAGAACCCATGCAAGTGGAGAGCCCACCTTCCTGACCAAGAACGTTCCCTCCAATGGCAGCAAAATCTCTGCTTCTACTGTGGCAGTTATGAGCACTTCAAGTCTGTCCATTGTGTCCGGGAAACTTTCGTACCTAGGCTTCATAGGAGAGGTGTCCCTAGGTGTGAACACTACATCTCCACAACTGACCATGGTAGTCCTACTCTTTTCCACATCTTTTACCCTGTTTCAAGTCACGACCTTCTTTGATACCAATGATGTATACACAAAATTTCCAGCAGAACCAGAGTCCAAGTATTGTCTTTCTCTGGATTGTCTGGACAGGCTATTGCTAATCTCGTCCATCAACAGAGAATTGCTGAAAGATGCCATTCGATTTTGTACTGAACCTTTGCTGCCTCATTCCTTTTTTGCTCTTCTTCTGTGTCTACCCTGGCTACAGCATAATGCTCCAATTGGAAAATAGTGAAGTCATGCGTTAGGGACAAGACTGCCTGTCTCGCTCTGTTTTATGTCACCTCCCTAGTGCCTACCACTTCACCACTAATGCCTGCCACTCCACTTCCAGGTCTCCCATCCTTCTACCAGGATTTTTCAGATGTCTTCTGTGAGAAACAAGCAAAGACTTTACCGCCAGATGAAGCTTTCGATTGTCCTATTGTTCTCCTGCCTGGCACAACACCTCATTGTGGAAGAGTTTACCCTTTGTCTGTGCCCAAGACCAAGGGCATGTAAGCCTATAGTATATTAAAGAAAATTTCCAGAGAGGCTTTTGTAAGTCTTCTTCCCCTGGCGATGCCGGATTCTTCTTCGTGGAGAAGAAGGATGTTTCTCTTCATCCCTGCATAGACTATCAGGGTCTCAACAAAATAACTATCAAGAACCAGTATCTGTGGAGTTTAGTGGAGGCAAAATCTTCACTTAACTCAACTTGCGGGGCGCTTATAACCGGATTCGCATTCGAGAAGGTGATGAATGGAAGACCACCTTCAATATCCATGACAGACACTTTGAATATTTTATTATGTCATTTGGTTTTTGCGATGCATCTGCAGTCTTCCAAGTCTGTGTCTTGATTTACCTGATGACTTTTCCGTCTAAATTTGAAAGTCACCAGTATTACATTTGTATGGTCCTAAGATATCTACGTAGCATTCATCTCTATATAAAACTTGAAAAGTGCATCTTCGAACAATCTAGTTTACCCTTTCTTGGCTACATCATCTTTGCCAAATTATCTGCCATTCTGCAGTGTCTGTGACCTGTCAGACTTCAAGTCATACAGTGCTTCTCAGGGTTTGCTAACTACTATCGCTAATTAATTCCTCATTACTCCATGTTGGCGGCACCCATAGTGGCGCTAATAAGAAAGTTGACCCCAAACTGTGGCCACTGGAAGCTGAAGAAGATTTCGCTCATCTGAAATCTACGTTTTTCTCTGCTCCTATTTTGTCTTTTATCTTGAGGTGGATGCCTCATCTGTGGGAGCTTGGGCAGTTCTTACATAGAAAACATCTAAGTGAAGACAGTCACCTGCGGGTTTTTCTCCAAGATCTTTTAACCTACAGAGAGAAATTACACTATCGGAGATTGAGAATTATTGGCAATAAAATTGGCCTTGGAGAAATGACGCCATCTGTTGGAAGGGGCTCTTCATTCAGTGAATATTTATACTGATCACAAGAATCTCCTGTATCTTTTCAAACTGCACAGCATTTAAATCCTTATCAGGCTTGGTAGTATCTACTCTTCTCTCTTTTTAACTTCTTGCTACACCGACAGACAAGAATACAAAGGCTGATGCCCTCTCTCGCTCTTCTGATACGGTTAGCCTGGACCCAAAACCTCAGCATATTGTTCCGTGAGATCGTTTGGTCACCGCAGCTCCCACTGACCTGCATTTTTTTTTTTTTTAAATGGGGTCATTCTTCTACGCTTACTGGTCAAATTGGAAAATATTTGTTACTCATACCGTGACACTACTGGTAGCCTCATCTTGTTCCAGACGTCTAAGACTTTGTCCTCTCTTGCTCCACGTGTGTCCACAACAAAACTTTTCGTCTCAAACCTGCCAGCTTGCTCCAACATTTACCCATCCTTGACCGACCCTGGACCCATATCACTAGGGACTTCATTACTGATTTGCTTTCTTACTCCAACAACACTGTAATCTTGATGGTCACATATCATTTTTATAAAATGTCACATTTCTTGCTTCTACCTGGTTTACCCTTTCCCCCTTTACTTGCATCCCATTTTTTTAAGCAAATTTTTGCCTACATGGACTGCCTCTTCATATTTTTTGGACCAAATCATATCCAAATTCTGGTGTGCCCTTTGTTCTCGTCTCTAAGTCAAGTTGAAATGTTCCACTGCATACCACCCACAAACCAACGGGCAAGATGAAAGGGTGAATCAAATCCTGGTGAATGAAAAACCTACAGAATTTTGTTTTTGTTCATCAGAATGGCTGGGCCGACTTTCTTCCATGGGCTGAATTTTCTTTCAATCACCTCGACTCTGCAAGAGCGTCTCCATTTTTTATTGTTTATTGTCAACGTGCTTTTTCTCTCTCAGCCTCATCGGACATTCCTGCAGTTAATTCTCAAATCAGAGATATTACTGCAATCTGGCAAGAGATTTGACATGTTCTGCAAATGGCATCCTCCCGCATCAAGTCTCAGGCGGATAAAAACGAAGGCCTCCTCCAATCTTCTCTCGTGAAAATAGAGTGTGGTTATCTGCCAAAAGTGTGGTTATCCTACAAGCCCCGCCTGCTTCCTTCTCTGAGCATTCCAAACTCCATCCATGTCTCACTCATCAAACCAAAAAAACGTGTCTTGTCCCCTTAAAGGGAATCTGTCATCAAATTTTTTTTTTTTTTTTTTGTTGATGAAATATTATGTGTTCATTTTTGTTTAAATGTTTAGTATATTTTTTAATTTCATTCAATTGGTGCTAAATATTAAAAAATGCATATTAATTTTCAAGGTTTCCCACTCTTAGCCACCAGAGGGAGCACATCCAAGAAAAAAAGAGTTTTCCTCATGTACAAAGATCATGAATTACGTCTTGCTGTAAATGTGGGCAGGCCTCACCCTCCCCTGTGTGCATAAGGAGGGGGAGGTGGATTGTAGACTCCATTTTGCTGGTGACTGAGGAAACCATACAAAGCTGCTATGTATCCATAACTGAAAAAGGACTAACCAGATTGAGATTGTGATTACATTTAGGGTCTGTTCACACGGCGTCTGACTCCGTGTTACATAAGCTTTTGGATACGTGTCTGTCAGTCCCCAGACGGACCCAAACACTTTATCTAATAAATAGCAGTGTGATTATACATAGCAGTTTATGAGAAATACGCATCGGCGTTCAGACGAGTGATCTCTGATGTGCGTCTCACTGCGTCTTTCGGATACATTACATGAAGTGAAACATCAATTCTTGGTCCAAAAGACGCAGCCCACACAGATCCAAACACTCAGCTGCGCTTTGCATCCGAAAGACGCTGCATTTTTGGATACACTTTTTGGACTCACACAGATCCAAAGACGCCGTGTGCACATCCCCTTACTCTATATCACTGTGGATATGCAGAAGGAACACCACAGTATATGTCTGCCTCCCTGCTCACAGGTATCCACAGGTGGCCAAGGTCCATAGACCCCAAGAACTAATCTTAGTCTAGTTCACATGTGAACATTAGGCTGTGTCTCTCCTGCAGTGGACAAAAAAAACACCTGAAAACCAAATCCTAAAAACTTTCAGAAAACTGAATTTTTTGTCCCCTGACGGGCAAAAGCTGTTGAAAAAAACGTCCATTTTTTGGCACATTTTTTGCTTGTCTTCAAGTCTGGTTTTTAATGTCTGCATAAATCAAGCCATTGGGTGTGACTCCGCCTACAAAAGGGGATGTACAGCACATTATTGCATTCATGGATCCGTGTTGGTTCAACATGCAGCTACTGTGTGTTTGGATGCGTGTTGGATGCAGCAGGTTCACTCCCTATAGTTTATAATAGGGCTCCTGCTGCGTCTTTTGGATCAAGAATCAATGTCAATTCGTGGAACGGATCCGAAAGACGCAATGAGACGCATCAGAGATCACTCGTCTGAACACGATACTTGTTTCATATTAAAAGCAATGTAAATCACACTGCTATTTGTTAGATACGTGTTTGAGTCTGACAGAATCGGATTTTAGCGTCAAAATCCGCAGCGAACGGAGATTAGCGTCAAAATCTGCAGCAAACGGATTTTAGCGGCAAAATCTGCATAGAAATAGAGTTTAGAAACAGAGTTTAGCGCCAAAATCCGCGGCGAAACGGAGTTTACCATCAAAATCTGCAGCAAACGGATTTAAGCGGCAAAATCCGCGGCGAAACGGAGATTAGCGTCAAAATCCGCGGCGGGACGGAGTTTAGCGTCAAAATCCGCGGCGGGACGGAGTTTAGCGTCAAAATCCGCGGCGGGACGGAGTTTAGCGTCAAAATCCGCGGCGGGACGGAGTTTAGCGTCAAAATCCGCGGCGGGACGGAGTTTAGCGTCAAAATCCGCGGCGGAAGGGAGTTTAGCGTCAAAATCGGCAGCGAACGGAGTTTAGCGTCAAAATCCACAGCGAACGGAGTTTAGCGTCAAGATCTGTAAAGAATCGAATTTTCAGCATCAGAAGCGAGAGAACTTTATTAACACCAAAATCCATAAAGAAAAGGATTTTTTGCGTCAGAAGCGAGAAAATTTTATTAGTGTCAAAATCTGTAAATAAAGGGATGTTAGCGCAAAAAAAGTTAAAAAAAACTATTCTTGCGCCAAAATCTGTTATAAAAAAGAATTTTTAACGTCAGAAGCGAGAGAACTACAATTAGCAGAAAAATCTTGAATTGTGCAAAAATAGTTAGTGACAAAAGCACGATCACTTTATTAGGAACGAGGACACGTCGCACACCTGTCAGCCTCTTCTCTGGCAGCCCTGCTGGAGCACAGAGGGGCTGGACATTCAGTAGCTGCCCCTCTGGACTCCACAATCATGACTGCCTGCTCCCTGCAGACAATAGAGCATGCTGAGCTCACAGCAGGGGGGCTCTCACTGAAGTTAACCAGACAGGAATTGTTTGCAGTCTCTTACCTGCAGTAATCACTTTATGGCACCTTCCTGAGTGTCCTGCAACACACACAGCAGAGAACTATCTCTGAAGGGGGGGGGGGGGAGGGCTCCTACACACAGGAATCTCTATAGCTCTCTTTACAGACTCACAATCAAAATTAAAGCAAAAGAGGATAAAAAGATGATAGAAAACACACACATTACTGCAAAAAAAAAAATTTGCGACAATCCCTTTACGGCTGATCTTGGAGAAGTCTTGGAAATGAAAGAGATCTTGGCTGAGAAGACTTTAGGGGGAAGTGGTATTTCCTTATTGACTGGAAGGGGTTCGGACCTAATGAAAGGTCGTGGGAGCCAGAGGACATCATCGATGCACCTGAACTTTTGCGCAAGTTCAGTCATTCTCAGAAGAGGGGAAGGGCTGAGGGGGTACTGTCACAAGCCGCACTGCGGCCACCATGCTGGGCTGTGGGTGCGACTCTCACTCCCCCAGTCCTGTTCCGCTGCGGTCTCCTACTCTGTGCCAGCACGCACATACCTGCTTCCTAGGGCATGTGCCGACTATGTGAAATTTACACGTCTGCCACCTGCCCTAATGTTTTTGCAAATCTCTGACTACGTCTCTGTCTGCTGATTTTGTACCACGCTACATCCCAGTCACCACCGTAGGCAAGTCAGATCTGACGGAGACTGGGAGGCTCCTTAGACTTCACTCCCTCCACATTAAACATGCTAAAAGTTTAAATGAGGAACTTTCAGGTGGAAAACTGTTTAACAAGAATCAGGAACTAAAGGTCACAATCTGAAATTGGTTGTGGGTTGAGAGCAGAAGCAATGTCAGATAATATTATTTTACTGAAAGAGTAGTAGTGCCTGGAAATGCTTGGTTGAGTGAATTTCACCATGTTTGGCATTAACATGTAGAAAGAAATAAGAAATAATAGAATGGCAGACAACAGTAGATGAACAGAGCGCCCTTCTACGGTATGTTTCTTAGCTTCCACTTCTTATTAACGTAAACCTTGGGGGAGATGGACTACATTAAACAGCACTGACCACCAAACTGGACAGAAAGGGATTGACAGGCACAGGGACATCACAAAATAAAATGTCATACTTTTAAACCCAGCTTTGCATTATTCTACAGATATTGGGGGAGGGGGAAGGAGTTCAAACTGGCAGGTAAGTGGCTTTCGGGGCTTTTTTAGTCTTAGGCCATGTTCACACGGCTAAAAATTGGACGTATTTCAGTCCGTAATTACGCGCCGGAGTGCACAAATTACGCCTGGAATACGTCCCAGTCATTACGGTAATCCACAGTTCTCATAGAGAACTATGGATTACGTCTCCTCTCCCTGCTCGGCGAATACGCCAAGGGGAGAGATAAGTGACATGGGAATTACCAGCGGCGTATACGCGCAGCTGGTAATGAAAGTCTATGGGCCGGTGAGGTGCCGGCCCCCCGCTCCCGCCCCGTCCACACGGCGTAATTGCGGGGCGTAATTACGCCCTGCAAATACACTGTGTGAACATAGCCTTAAAGTAATGCATGTGTTTTTATGGGTTTTTTTTTTTTACAGTCAGAATCACGTCCCATTTATTTCTCTGTGCTTTTGGATGTGGATCCATCTTAAAAACCACATACAAATGTTTGGGATGCATTTTAGTTTTTAGCCATCCTCATTGACATTAATAATAAATTTCCATGTGGACCGAACATGTTCAAAGTTTTTCTTACAGCGAGAAACCGAGCACCGAAAAAATGTGTTATATGAACTACACGCATATTTCTATGGATGTTAATGGGGATGATTTACTTTTGGTTTTAGAAGAATATTTCAAGCTGGAATCTATGGGGATTCCAATTTAAAATACTTGTCCTTTAAACATACCCTGACTCCAAGACAACAGGTAGGCACAGGTAGGCACCCTCCTAAGGCACAACCTCATCCTAAGCATGAAGGACCCGCAAGGAGGTATGGAGTGGGGTGAAGTTTTCATTTGGGGAGCGTGCTATATGCCTTATTTGCCTAGGGGACCAGAATACCTTGTCCCAGTCCTGCACAGTTCTGGTCCTTGCACTTTTTTTTTACCAGGCATTTACTATAAATTCACTTAATCTTAATGATATCTTTTTCATCAGTCATTTTTATTCCTTTTCTATTGCACATGTTTGTGGTCCTAGTTTCTTGGCAGAATAAAATAGACATTGATTAGATACATCTCTGATGGATCTGCACACTTAATTTGAATCAGCTTTGAGAATATCATAGTTTATTATATGGTGATAAGCTTGATTTATAGAAAAAAAAAGACTTGTCTTTTTTTATAGTGTAAAGAAATATACTTTGAACCCAGTGGTTCTTCTAAATCTGAAAACGGATACATTTAAAAGTGACTGATGGAGACATTAGTTTGGTATGTCTCTTATAAACTAAATAGTTTCCATGGTAATCCTCTGCATTGTGGTCCCCAATCTCAACTATTTTCTTCATATAAGAGCTTGGCCAGTAAATGTGGAAACTCCTACCTGCTTGGAAGAGACATAGCAATGATTAAGGAAATAAAGAGTGCTCTATTATTTAGCAACAAACAATATACTGTACACCATATAGATGTATATTATAATATGAATTCTAAATGGAAAGCGTGATGGTGTATTGGGTCAGAAATATATTTAATAGATCCCTAAATCACAAAATGACAAAATCAATTAACATGTAGAGCTAAAGGTTTATTTGACAAGCACTTTCATGGCAAATGACTAGCAACTCCAAGCAAAGCTGTCAAAAGAAATTGTTATTAAAATTGTGCTTATTTTGCATTTGTCAGGACAATTTACCTGAATGTCAGAGTACTAGAGATGGAGTCACTTCTCAGCATTCTGCATGGTCCATCCATAACACACTAATCATTGACTTTCCACGACATCCAATCTCCTCTTTCCAGAGAGTCAGGGAAGCATTAATGCTGCAAGCAATATAAGCCTGTTCTGTTTAAGCTTCTCGGCACAAGATACATAAACATTTATAATAGTATTTACATTTCTGGAATGCTATCAAAGTATTTTGTCCTCCTTTCAAGCTGACCTGTAAAGCAGCGTCTATGAACAGAATAGCCATCAGGGAAATCTGCTTCTTGTATATTTGTTCTGTGTTATATTTCACAATTCCAGTGATAATCCCTCTATCAACCAGATTTACTCATTATACGGTACAGTTAGGAATTTCATTTGAATGATTCATTTGTTTGTTTATTCAAGTTGTTCATCTATCACACTTGGTGTTAAGTAACAAAAACAGATCAGGGCAGAATATACGGCAGGGTTAATGGTTCAGGGGGAAGTTTATCTCTCATGCTATTTTGGATCCTCACAGAGTCAGAAAGTGGTGCAAGCTTTTTTATTGCTAAAAGTATATAATGTGTGACAAGTGTGTTTGCCTTTTACTTTAAAGGATTATAAATATTGAAAAAGTTGTGCAAGATTAGAAAAACATGGCTGCTAGGGCCTGGTGCTCTTCCAGACAAAAACACCAGGTAACCCTGCACATCACAAAGCCTTGACTGTTATGCTCTGCTTAATGATTACATGTGCGTTATGAATCCATTCAAAACCCCATACATATTAGAAATCTGACAATTTTGGTGGGGCAACTGTTTGTCTAATATGTATGGGTGCCTAACAACTTTTCATCAACTGATAATACCAGGGGAGAGCAGGATGATTCCCAATTCTATTGTTCGTCATAGAAATAACCTTCTAACAGAAGTATCTGGCAACAGCTTTCTCTACTCTCAGCAGCAATGACACTGGCTGAGCCAAGTGTGTATATGTATGGAGGAATTGGGAAGAATAGCTGTTGGCTGACCCAAGGTTTATGGGCACCTCATGCTAAGCCACTCTGTTTAATTCAAATACCTAATTGTGTCTAAAACAGGAGCTTGAAGGCTTACTACAGCATGCACCAATTTGTTTTCCGCAGGATCTCTAAGAAAGGTGACTGTACTGGTGGAAAATTTTGCTCTAAAGAAATCTTTAGATTTCTTGGCTACAAAAGGGGTGTTCTCACCATGCTATTTCACAGAGCCTGTTCTTTGCAGTCAACCTCAGGCTCCCACTTCCTGGGTGGTTCTACAACAGTGATAATCAGCTCTTCTATTCCTAGCTGAGTCTGTTAAAGAGACATCGGTAATGGAAGGGTTTTAACCTCAGGACACAAGACTACAGAGCTATAAAGGGTTAAAGTTTGTGCTGCTAATTAGACACAGCAGGAAGTCACATGATGATTATGACCAGGGTTGCTAGAGCACAAAGAAGAGGTTATTAACCTAGCGAGATTGTGTATACATGCAGGAGATAAGAACTGCTCTAGCTTTGAATTGAAGCAAAATCAGAACAGCAACATATTGGGTAATAATAGTCATTTAACTTTGCCTACACATTTAAAGCTTACCAATGTGGTAAGAATAACCCTTTAAAGGGGTTGTCTCACTACGAAGATTATAGTTGAAAATATGGGGACCAAAAATCTAAGGATGTACGTCCTTGGCTACTATTGGCAAAGTGCTACGGTTTTAGATAACGGGCTGGTTTACATGTGCTTAGCAACGGTGTTTGTTTACTGGTCAGGGAAGCATTCTGTCCTGCCCAGGTTGTGCACATGCAAAGGAAAGGCAGTTAAGATGAGGGGCAGGGATGTGTGTATTGGCAGGCAAGAAGGAGAAGCAGTGAAGAGGATACAATACACACAACCCCCCTGCATGTCCTCTCACTGCTTCTCCTCTAAAAAACGGGATGACTTCCCGTCTACAACATAATAAGTGAACGATCAACAAAATGTCAATTTGAACCTGTATACTATGATCAAGGGACCAAATACAGGAACCAACAGATACTAAGTATCGTCAATCACATATCACAATATGGATAAGGGTTTACTCACTGTACCATCTTTTTCTTTTCTTCCGGTTCTAATACAGTCGAATACAGATCCCTGACTGGTGAGTTCTGTATTAGACCTTCAGTCTGTGAGAGATCAGGGTGGTTTATTTTCCTATACTCATCCAGTTTCATGTTTATATACCTGTTAAAACTATCCCCTAATGAACCATTTTGTTTTGTGGGGAAAAGCATTGTGTATCACATTGATCAATATTTGATGCTGTTCCCCTTAATTTACCCATTTCTTATTGCCACTTTTTCTAAAAGGCATCGACTGGATTCAATAAAAAGAACATATTTTGTTGATCGTTCACTTATTATGTGGTAGACTGAAGGCGTCGCGTTTTTTAGGCTTGTTTAATTAAAAGTTAAAACTTTAACCTTTTGTTCTTCAGTGAAAAGTTATTCTTTTGGGGTTAAATCGTATTACATATTTTCAGTGATATCTAGGTATATAGAACCCCTTGTTAGCTAGATAGGCCCCCTCAGTGTCCAGGTAAGTATCTAGAGGCTCTCTAGTAGGTTGGTAGATTAATACAAACCCCCCCAGTAGGTAAGTTAGCTTATAAGGCCCCCAAGTAGTTAGGTAGGTAAATAGGGCCCCCAAGTAGTTAGGTAGGTACTGTATATAGGGCCCTCACAGTAGGTGGGTAGGTAAAGTTGAAACCAGAAGTTTACATACACTATATAAAAAGAGACACACATGCATGTTTTTCTCACTATCTGACATGAAATCAGAATAAACCTTACCCGTTTTAGGTAAATTAGGATTACCAAAATTATTTATATTTGCCAAATGCCAAAACAATGAGAGTGAATTTTTAAGGCAATTTTATTACATTCATATTTGTCTTTTTATATAGTGTATGTAAACTTCTGATTTCAACTGCAAATATGGCCCCAACAGTAGGTAGTTACATAGGGCCCCCTAAGTAGCTAGGTAGGTATATAGGGACCCTTTCCCCTTCCATTAAAAATAAAAAATAATACTCTCCTCCCCATTCCTCTGCTGTAAAGCTTGCTCTTCTGTCCTGTGTGGACAGCGTGGCGTCATCGCGCTGCCTGCATCAGGACACTACTCCCGGAACATTTCATGGCACTGCAGCACATACAAGTAGTTACAAGGGCAGGGAGCAGATTGCGCTGCACTTTGCCATGGTTTTCAATTGTATGCACATCACTAGGACACCCATACAACTGAGGCAATAGGTTTTGGCAGCCTGTTCCTATGACTAAGGGCCTTCATTAGCTCGAAATGCGTCAGCAGGGATCCGTCTCTACTTTGTTGCCTGATGTGAATTCTTTTTACTAAATAAAGGACGTGATATCTACTTCTGGCCATGTGGAAGTGAGTGCCGATGACCAATTTTTTTTTACAGGCCTGCTCTTTTTACCAAGCCTGTAAAACCTGGGGGTTGTAACTGCCAATGTACAGCCTAACGGCAGCTCTAGATATAGGATGCAGAATAGTTTAATAACCAATCCCTGGTGGTCCAGGGCAGTGGAAAGGTTAATTCTTGATACTCTGCATCCAGGGGATTACTCACCTTTCTTGGCTCTATCGTTGGCAGTCCCTCCCAATTTGCTGGGCTAGTCTTTCAACTGCACTGGCATGCTGAGCCTCAGGCACCAGGCGGACGCCCAAACCGCCCATATTCTAATCCGCTACTGCAATAGACTTTTAAGAACACTGTACACTTTTTCGTTCTACATACTAGACAACCATGGTTAATATAAATGCTTACTATCTAAATGTGCCAAATTCTCAGAAGCCTGACAAATTTAATTTTCCATTTATTTGTTACTCACTACTTAGAAAAAGGAGATTTTTTTTTAAAAGGAAAGTCAATTATATAATTATTTCTGCATTATTTGCATCTGGCTTGACATTACAACTTTAACTCCGCAAACAGTTACAGTGATAATTCTGGCATTCCCGTATACAACGATAATCTTTTGTGGAAATATTAGCCAAAGAAAACAGCAAAGGATATTGAAGTTCATGTGGTAACCATTAGTAATGTTTCACCAAGTGTTATAGACATACATTAATTCCAAACCATTTTGTTTTACTTGAGGAAATCAGAGAAGGCTCTGGATCTATGAGGGAAGTGGTGGGATTGGTGTGGCAGAGGGAAACTTGTCCAGTTCGGTCAGGCATTGTGTTTGAAATTAAGCCTGTGTTCATGAAGGTTTCTGTCACTGAAAAAGTGAATATACCGTGGAGCTGTGATATTTATATGCTCTCAGCAAAATCAATGTCAGGTGTGAAGAATGGTGGTCGTGCTCAACAGAACAAATCGGACTTCAAAGGTTAAAAGTAACCAAAGCCATAATGACTGACATTTACTTAGATTGATGATATTTCAGTTATGCCTCATAAGGTTTGCATTAGCCATGTTGAACAATCATACAAAAAGTTAAGACTGGTTTAAAAGTGTAATGCATCTTAAGGAAGAAATATGGCAGAGACTTGTGAAATGTCTGTTGAAACCGAATGTTACACATTCTTCTCTATTCATATAACTCTCCAATATAGACTTCGCTATAGTATAACTAAATCCACTAGGTTCTGGTCTGAGCCAATATTTATGAAAATTTAATACTGGCCTTTATCAATACAGCTGTATTGATTTTTTTTTGCAAATAATTTTTATTTTGTTTATCTGCTAGAAAAAATAATGTGAATGTGTTGCATTTCTTTGATGCATTTTTTTTTCACATTACAAGTCATGGAACTCAAAGTGAAATCATTAAATGACGTGATTTGTAATGGGATAAAAAAAACGGGAAAAATGTAACTACAAATTGTGTGTATTTAAACTATATAAACTGCATAAAAACATAAGAAGCATGAATAGAAAATGTTGCCTTTTTGGGCTGTTTTTTCAGCCCCAAAATTCCATGTAAAAGTGTGTGCAAAGGGAGATTAAAAATGATTTAGGGCTTCTATAGACAGGTATATTACCACTATGTTCAATGTTCAACTATGTTACAATCCTGGACTTCCAATCATTCTACTGAACCAAACTTCCACTACTCCATAGTTCTAGGGTGATACGAGATGCTTCCAGCAGACCCAAATCTTGCAGATAAAATATGGACACTTACATGAAGCTGCAATATGGTGTATACACACACAAATAGATTATATATATATATATATATATAAATATTAATATATTAAAAATATTTCTAACGGGGGCGTAGCTATAGGGGGTGCAGAGGTAGCAGTTGCTACCGGGCCCTTCAGCTTGAGGGGGCCCAAAAGCTCCTCTGCCACATAAGGAGACACCAGCATTATAAGTGGCACATGGTATCTAGGGGGCCCATTGCACTTTTTGCACCGGGCCCCGGAGCTTCATGTTACGCCTCTGATTATTATATATATATATAAAATATATATAAATATATTTTATATACATATATAAATATATATACATATACATATACAACACACTCACCGGCCACTTTATTAGGTACACCCGTCCAACTGCTGGTTAACCCCTTAATTTCAATCAGCCAATCACCCTGGCCAACTCAGTGCATTTAGGCATGTAGACATGGTCAAGACAATCTCCTGCAGTTCAAACTGAGCATCAGTATGGGGAAGAAAGGTGATTTGAGTGCCTTTTAACGTGGCATGGTTGTTTGTGCCAGTAGGGCTGGTCTGAGTATTTAAGAAACAGCAGATCTCCTGGGATTTTAAAGAAAAACCAAATCTAGGGTTTACAGAGAATGGTCCGAAAAAGAAAAAAAAATCCAGTGAGCGGCAGTCCTGTGGGCGGAAATGCCTTGTTGATGCCAGAGGTCAAAGGAGAATGGGCAGACTGGTTCGAGCTGATAGAAAGGCAACAGTGACTCAAATAGCCACCCGTTACAACCAAGGTAGGCAGAAAGATCCTCTTGAACGCACAGTACGGCGAACTTTGAGGCAGATGGGCTCAGCAGCAGAAGACCACACCGGGTGCCACTCCTTTCAGTAAGAACAGGAAACTGAGGCTCCAATTTGCCCAAGCTCATCAAATTGGACAGTAGAAGATTGGAAAAACGTTGCCTGGGCTGATGGTTCCGATTTCTGCTGTGACATTCGGATGGTAGGGTCAGGGGAAATTTTTCGTCAAAAACAAAGAAAGCATGGATCCATCCTGCCCCTTTTATCAAAAGGTTCAGGTGGTGGTGGTGGTGTCATGATGTGGGGAATATTTTCTTGGCACTCTTTGGGCCCCTTGGTACCAATTGAGCATCGTTGCAACACCTTGTGGAATCTATGCCACGAAGAATTGAGGCAGTTCTGAAGGGCAAAAGGGGGTCCAACCCGTTACTAGCATGGTGTACCTAATAAAGTGTCCGGTGAGTGTGAGTGTGTGTGTGTGTGTATATGTATATGTATATAATATAATATATTAATATATATAATATATATATAATATATATATATATATATATATATTTATATATATATATACATATACACACACACACACACATACATACCCCTACAGATCCACATACATGTCCTTTGACAGTTCTTTGGTCTTCACCATAGAGGAGTTTGGAGTGTGACTGTTTGGGCTGTGGACAGGTGTCTTTTATACTGTACTGATAAGTTCAAACGATGCCATTACTACAGGTAATGAGTAGAGGACAGAGGGGCCTCATATATATTATATATAATATATATATATATATATATATATATATATATATATATACACACAGTAGATCCACATACAAGTGTGAATATATATATATATATATATATATTATATATATATATATATACATACCATACACACATATACATGCACAAATGGATCCACCTCCATCACACATTATATATATATATATATATATATATATTATATAAATATATATATAAATATATATATTATATACACACACACACACACACACACAGCACTTGATCTCATGATCAGTGCAGACACGTTCACAGTACAATACTGTGACAGTGTACTGACAGCAAATGTCAAATATGGCTGACTGGAGAAGCACAAAGTTCACTTGGTAGCTAATGTACACTAATTCTACAGTAACGGTCTATGCTAACAAAATAGCTTGCAGTTGAAGCTAAAATTTTATCATTTGGAATCTATTTTACACTATTAAAACAAGCCTTATTTTAGGCCATTTTTAGCTGAAGGTCGATGTACTCTAGAACAGATAAACACATAAAATATTTACACTGGTAAGGAGAATGATACTGTTTATACATTCCACTTCTTACGCAACCAATCTAAATAGCTAATCTATGCACAAATGTCCCCAAGTTTCTTAATAAAAAGAGTTTTGCGGTCTTTAAAGGGGAACTGTAACAAAAAACATTTATGGCTTGTGACGACAACCAGGGAGTGAACAGAAGTGGATCCAGGGCTCTAAAGATGTGGAGGACCATTAATCATCATCTTTTTCCCCACCTTGGCCTCTTTTTGACTATAATTGTACTAAACCGGACAACTCTTTTCACTCTGTGAACTTTTTCAGGGAAATAAGGTCAAAAAAGAAAAACAAAAAACATTCCTTTTGGCATGTTCTGTTTTCAGGCAATTTCTTCAATAAATAATATTTACCCTTAATCCATGATGTCTCCTATTCAAAGCAAAGTTTAATGTATATCATTATGGTGCAGAAACAAAAAGATCCTATTTTAGTCTTGCATGTATTTCCCTCGCTTTCATAGGTGAAACTATAGTTATAGCAGCCATATATTGGGGCCAACAGTTGAGGGGACTTATTCAGGTGCAAGAACATTATATCGTTTGTAAAGAACAGACTTTTGACTATCACTACGATGTGGGTTCTCTGATACACTACTCACAAAAAGTTAAGAATATTTGGCTTTTGGTTGAAAGATCAAGATGAACATAAAATTTGTTGAAAAAAAAATTAAATGCACTAAATGAGACTATTTCTTAACTTAAGAATGCACATGCCCAATTGTTCAGTGTTTCAGTACTTTTTACACAACTTGCTGATCTCTAACAAGGAGCTTAATGGCCATTACATTTAGGGGATCAATTTGAATTGGGATTTAAACAGTCCTCTTCATCATGCCATTCACATTTTTTACATCATGGGATCAAAACAATAATTTACAATTGATCAACATTACCTTGCCATTGCGAGGCTTCAAGCAAGAGGCTCTCAGACAGAAGTGGCCACTAAGCTTAGAGAGTCATCACCAGGTTGCAACAGAGATACAGAGAGACTGGAAGAGTCACAGAAAGACAAATAAGTTGACGTCCTTTGGCTCCATCACACACTGGTGACCGCTTCATTGTAAAAGTCCTGCATAACTGGATGATGAATGCCACACAACTCCAGGCACATTTAAGGGAGGTGAGAGGCAACCAAGTGTCAAGTCAGACTGATCGCAACCATTTGCATCAGCATGGTCTGCGTGCAAGGATACATGTGCACAGTACTAGACACAGGTATCATCAACTTGCATGGACCAGGGAGGATCTACGCTGGACAAGTGGTCCTCAGTGCCGTTCAGTGATGAAAGTCTATTCATTCTGAGCAGAAATTATGGCTGCCAACGATGATGGAGATTTCAAGGAGAGCGCAATGATCAGCCACTGTTGTCACCAGATGGGATTTTGGTGTTGGTGTTACAGTATGGACAGGTGGGTCTAGCTAATACAGAACTGCCCTATACTTTGTGAATGGTACAATGACAAGCCTCTACTACTGGAATAACATCATTAATGCAGTCATTGTGCCTCTGCATAAACAACAAAGGGCTAATTTCATCTTCATGGACGACAATGCTACAGCTCATTGAGTAGCCATCATTAAGGAACGACTGTTGGAGACTGGGGTACCTCAAATGGAGTGACCTGAAACTTCTCCAGACCTGAACCCGATAGAAAACCTGTGGGATAGAAAACCTGTGGGATCAGCTGAATTGTCGTGTAGAAGCTTGTACGCTGTACCCCTAAGGGCTTGTTCACATGGAGTTTTCAATCCGTCTTACAAGCGCTTGTAGACATGCAATTCTTTTCAAGACGGACCCGAGCGGCGCTTTTGAAACACACAACGGTGATCTCTCATCTGAACACCGCTGCGTCTTCCTAATAGCAAGCAGTGATAAAGTCACTACGAATTGTTAGCTCCGTCTTGGGGTCCACTCTGTCGGTCCCAAAGACGGATCTACAAAGCGCTTGTAAGACGGATTGAAAACTCTGTGTGAACAAGCCCTAAAACTCCATTGTTATTTTGATATTGTTCCCATTATCATCATTTTATTCTCACTTTGTTTGCACTTTTAATTTTTGTACAAAGGGCCTCATGTATCAAAGCTGAGCAAACTCTCTATAGCAACCAATCAGAGCTCAACTCTCATGTCTCCAGAGCAGTTTAAAAAAATGAAATTTGAGCTCTGATTGGTTGCTATGGGTGAGAAAGTTTTACTGTTGGACAGTTTTCCTACATGAGTTCCAATGTATTATATTCATTTAATTTTATTATGTGGGAACACACACACATAACAACTACAATATATATATATATATATATATATACACACACACACATACTCTTCTTGCTATCCCCATATACAGATTAAGGAACTCTAATGGTAACTAAGGTTATTAATGACATCACAGAGTTCCTCTGATGTGGAATATAGAATGTGTACATTTGATCATATTGTAATTGTGCCGATATCAGTTTGCCATCTCGCTATGTCTCTAAATATAAATATATTTTATTTATTTTTTCATTGGACCCCCTTAGGGTACTTGAAAATTTAAACCTCTGACCATTTCTATAACACATTGTGATATTTTTATATTTAAACGAGTTAAGCCTGGCAGCAGTATAAGGACAGGCAAACAGGCCCTGCCTTAGGATATGTTCACACAACTGATTCGGATGCTCATTCTAGCACAGATTTTTTTTTAATTTGAACCAGAATCAACATCCAATCTGCCTGTAAAATCAGCATTCTTGTTTTTTTTTCCAGGGCGGAAAAAGAATCAACGTGTCAATTCGTGAGGTGGAATCTGCCCCTGAAAATCATTGTCAAATCCTCGCCCGATATCTGCGCCTGTTTTGGATGAGGAAAGTTTCAGCGCTGAAAATCAGCCACGTGAACGTACTCTCAGGCTTGGAGAACAGGCTCATGTACATAGCAAACCAGAGGATTTTGTCAGGTCCTTTGCTGCCATGCCAACTACAGAGCACAGATCACCCTATGTAAAACCATGCTATGGACTATGGTATCTAAGGGGCAACAGGAGTCGATTGGAGTTATCCCTGATCCCAGTTAATTTAGCGGGTTATCAGACGTAAAAGACATGAAAAACCACATAACAGTACAGCTGTTTGTAAGAACCTATGCGAAGCAACATATTACTTAAGGACAGGATGGGAAGGGTTTAAACCAGAGGTTTCAGGCTCAGCACCATTATGGTTGCCCTCATAGGGCTAAATCTTACTGTAAGGCTAAGTCCACATAGAAAAGTGATAAAAGTCCAAAATTTGATGGCATTTTCACTTTGCTGGATCGCCTTTTTTTGGCCTGGTTTTTGCACAAAAACAGTCTGGTATTGCTTGGCACACCCAGATCACATTGTTTAATTGGCGCCAACTTTCATCATTTCCCAGAGCCATGAGCAACTAAAATATCTCATCAAAATCATCTGTGCCTTGATACATATTTAACCATGCAATTAACCATGCAACCAACAATTTTGGATATGAAAGCAATTTTGTGAATAAAGATTTGTGTATAATTGCTAAGAAAATCTGTGTTGCGGGTATATATATATATATATAATATATATATAATATATATATCCACACTACTCACAGGCCACCATGCATATGTAACGGGTTGGACCCCCTTTTGCCTTCAGAACTGCCTCAATTCTTCGTGGCATCGATTCCACAAGGTGTTGCAACGATGCTCAATTGGTACCAATGGGCCCAAAGAGTGTCAAGAAAATATTCCCCACACCATGACACCACCACCACCAGCCTAACCGTTGATACAAGGCAGGATGGATCCATGCTTTCATGTTGTTGACGCCAAATTCGACCCTACCATCCGAATGTCGCAGCAGAAATCGAGACTCATCAGACCAGGCAACATTTTTCCAATCTTTTACTGTCCAATTTAGATGAGCTTGGGCAAATTGGAGCCTCAGTTTCCTGTTCTTAGCTAAAAGGAGTGGCACCCGGTGTGGTCTTCTGCTGCTGTAGCCCATCTGCCTCAAAGTTCGCCGTACTGTGCGTTCAGAGATGCTCTTCTGCCTACCTTGGTTGTAACGGGTGGCTATTTGAGTCACTGTTGCTTTCTATCAGCTCGAACCATCTGCCCATTCTCCTTTGACCTCTGGCATCAACAAGGCATTTCCGCCCACAGGACTGCCGCTCACTGGATGTTTTTTCTTTTTCGGACCATTCTCTGTAAACCCTAGAGATGGTTGTGCGTGAAAAATCCCAGGAGATCAGCAGTTTCTGAATACTCAAGACCAGCCCTTCTGGCACCAACAACCATGCCACGTTCAAAGGCACTCAAATCACCTTTCTTCCCCATACTGATGCTCGGTTTGAAATGCAGGAGATTGTCTTGACCATGTCTACATGCCTAAATGCACTGAGTTGCCGCCATGTGATTGGCTGATTAGAAATTAAGTGTTAACGAGGTGTACCTAATAAAGTGGCCGGTGAGTGTATATATAAATTACAATTTGCACAAAAACATTGGGGCTGCAGGAATCCGATGTTGGTCCAGCGGAATATACTACATGTATCTATATTCTGCCAGTCAGTTTTCGGAATAAAAAAACCTCAGTATAAAATCCATGCTGTGTAGACTACAGCACAGATTTTCTATTAAGGGCTACACAGCACTGGCTACAGTCAGTTTTTCAGCAGATTCAAAATACTGAATTCAATGAAAAAAAATGACCAAAATCCTGAGCTGTGTAGATCTAGCCTAAGACTATAAACATAACTACTTCAGTCTCTTTTGCTGTGCTGTCAGGGGCTACATAAAATGAGGTCGCAGGCTGGACTTGACATTGTGTTTGACACCTGTGGTTTAAAGAAAATAAAAATCTAGTAGAGAAGTAGATATATCCAGCTTCAAAATAAAAATGGCCAACACTGAACAGCAAGACCTTACAGGATAAGATAATGCATTGTCCGGAAAGACCTTACATACTGTACATCCAAAAAAAAACAGTGAATGCTGAAAGTGATGGGGATCCCAATGGAGAGACTTTTAGCCCATATGTGAACAGAGCCTTAGAATAATCTTTATTTTGCAGCACCTGATAAATATAGTCCTTTTATACATACCTGGCACATAGAAGATTGCAACATTTTAGACTAGGATTATTATTCTACAGTTAGTTTACCAAGGAAACCTTTTATGGCTAGAATTCAAAGCTGTGAAGTGAATAAGTGTAAATTCTGTAACCATTTACAGCTCAATGCTTCATAACCCTACTCAGTGAGGACCTTCGAAAATGAACAGATCCCATGACAAACATCCACTTAATGACGACTTCTCAGCAGCACCAAGGAGCCACAAATGTTAGTGACGCACAGCCATTCTGCTCATTTATTTTCTCTGGTTCATTAAGATCCTAAACATGTAAGCTGGTCCTAAAAACCACTCTCCAGAAAGCAGATGTATGTGCAGTACCCAGGAGTAGAGACACCTGCTCTGGAAATGTTGTACAAACAGCACCACGATATATTAAATGCATTATAAACTGATTTTATGTGATCTATACTTGTTTCTGTGCCAGAATAATACAACACATGCATCCAATGTAGCGATATTGCTTTCTAGACCTTATAATTTGTCCTCTGAATAAACAGACTATACAAGCAACTTTAGAACACAGGAGGCTACGGATATTAACCTGACTCTTTTATGTCACACGTGACACATATAAACATTATTATTCCGGATTCAGACATTTAAAGGAATTTTCCCACTATTACCTTTCTCATGTCAATAATTTGTGATTGGAGGGGGTCTGACTGCTTGAACTCTCACTAATCACCAGAACAAGGTGGGAGACTTGTAGGAGAAACCATGGCGAAGTAAATGCCAAAACAAAGACTGGGCCCATTTTCCTTATTTGTACCACTAAAGTGACGCTGCAATGTACATATAAGTACATGATCTCCGCATCGTACATACACTAAAGAAGTATGTGCTGCAAATCTGGTTAGCAACTACTGAGCTTTTAACGTTTCTTAAAGGGAATCCCCCAAACTATATTTTTACCAATTAAAATGAAATACTGATACATATTCCTTTCTTCTTAGCAGGTTTTTTTTTCTGATTGTATTTTTTTTTATTCCTCTTTGTCTGTATATGATTATGGGGGAAGTCATCTTGCCTGAGCTGCTTTTAACAGCATTTAGAAAGATGCTTCACAGCAGCTACTTGAACATAGTGGTCTGTGAACAGGATCAGACCGGTAGTGAGGAGACTGCAGATACATTTTTTCGTATAGAACAGAAATTGTCAGACTATTATTAGGCTTAGTGGCCAAAGTGAAAACTGCAGAATTTCAGGGTTTTAAAAAACTATTAATATAAAGGTAATATGAATTTCTTTTTAAAAATAATAAAATTATTAAAATATAAAAACATGAGAAAATGTAATTTTTTTAAAAAACATAGGGGGACATGTATGAAAACTGTCTGGGTCGAAGACTTTCTTTATTGCCCATAGCAACCAGAGGGCCCCTTTCATTTTTTCAGAGCACTATATCAAATGAAAGGGGAACTCTGATTGGGCAACAAAGAAAGTCTTAGACCCAGACAGTTTTCATACATGTGGCCCATAGTCCCTTTAAATGCTGAAGTTTGCAGGTCTCAATGCTGTGGCTAAACCAATGCAAACTTCAGATACAAAATACAAAAGCATGTGAATATGAGGACTGTGCTGCAAAGTGCTAATCTGACATTGTAAAATGGCATCAAATTGATGATCTGCTGATATAAAACGGCTTTAAAAGGATTTTCCAGAATTAAGCTAAAATGGGGATAGGGCTGCAGTAATAAAGGAAACAAACATATTTGCTTCCCTATTGAGCTCTGTTCCAGTGATAATGGCGCCGGCAGGGTGTCCAGTTCTTTTGTTTGCTTCCGGCTCTGGGCAGTCGGCTCATGTTGCGTTTAGAATGTACTAGAACAAAGCACGATGGACTGAAAGCAAGCATGAGAGAATGTAAGTAGGAAATAAAAGCTCAGTTTCCGTTGAGATTATCGGGGCACATTTATTATGGCAGATGCACCAAAATTCTGGTGTACATGCTTCACACCAAATGTATTAAATGTTGTAGACAGTTTTTAGACACTTCTGACAAAAGGGACATGGCCTTGGAAAAAGGGTTGTGGCTTTGCCGAAAAGAGGTTTGGTTTAGCTGGCGACAAAAAATTGCTTTAAAATTTGGCGCAATAAGTGAAATAATGTAAGCTGACTAATAGAAGGTATAAACAGACTAGACAGTTCCAACAGCAAATTTATCTAAACTATGATACACAGTGTAAACGTAGACTAGACCGTCTTACAATGCGCCACATTTACAAGTATTAGACAGTATTGATGTATAGTTTCTCCAGATCATCCTCTTTACCCAGCACATCCCATTCTCACCTCTCCAATGCGTACTGAAAGGACATTGAACCGAGCACAGTTAAATGGAATGTGTCATAAAAAAAATGACTTATTATTTAACTCACATTTTTATGTTAAAGGGCTTTTATCATTTAATTTAAATGGCCTTCAGAATAAGGGGACAGTGAAAACAAGCAACTTTGCAATTGGATGTAATTTGCAAAGCTGTCTTGTTCTCACTGTATTCCTTATCTTCTGTTTCTGTAAACAAACCTCTCCAGTGCTGGTCGGATCCCTCCTCCTTGCATTTCATTAGCTGAGAGCTCATTTACATTCTGTTGAGCCCCCCCCCTACCCCTCCTAGCGGTCATATTCACGGAGCTTGCATTCCTGCCTCTCACCCAGAATTAGGGGCCGTGAACAATTTCACTCTATCCAGTTAGCTGCCTCCTCATTGACACTGCAGCTATCTCTATAATCAGAAAACAGGAGAATTGTGCCTGGTGCCTTAATGCTCCTGCGTGTAAGGGACCGAAAAAATTTTCACTCTATACAGCTAAGTGCTCCTCATTGACACTGCCCGGTGCCTTAATGCTCCTGCGTGTTGGTGCCTTATGTAAACATGAAGGGAGACAGATCTGTGCTGGATTCAACTGTAGCAACCGTCCAGCTGTGAGAGATCAGTGCTGAGTTCATGAAAGACGGTTTAGACTGAATGCAGGTATGTAAACAGCTCTTATAAAAAAATAAGACTGAATAGTGAGAGGACAGTGACATGTGGAGGGGGAGGGGGAGACACATACACTGAAGCCAGCATGAACTGTGAAGGGGGGATGATGTCAGCCCTTTTCAGTTAAGAAATGTCCAGCTGGGAGGGGAAGAAACGCCCCTGAATTTCAGGAAATTAGAGGATCAAGCTTCAAGAGAACAGCCCAACTGATGAAGCGATACATCCCCTTTAAACAAATTTTTTAGGAATTTTTGGTTATTTTTAATTTTCCATATCACTTTCAGTATTTTTTTTAATAATTCTTAAGTCCTGCAGTTTTCACTTTGGCCACTAAGCCTAATAATTGTCTGAAACTTCCTGTTCTGTTTAGAGAGAGCTTTCAGCAGTGTGCTCATTATCAGTAAAAGCAGGGTCAAACTGAAAGGAGACACCATTGTGTACAGAGAACACAGAATCCACCAGTCAGAAGTGGTCTTAAAGGGGTTTTGCCACCATGTAATGTTGACGTGAGAACATCCAAAATGGGTATTTAATCACTTTTCTAAATATATGCGATTACAAAAAGTGAAAACTCTGAGAGCTACAGCATTTCTCAATCCCCCTTAGTTACCTCAAAGCTTCCCCTAGACACGACCCAGGAGCTGACAGGCCGCGCTTGCGTGAAACCACTTCTTATCTGATGACAGGCAAAATGAATGAGCTTTTAAAGCACCGGGTAGACAGTGCAGTCTGAGGCTGTGTCTTGCTGTATTGAGAATCCACTCTTGTAATGTTTATTATTTCCTTAAGTTTTGAGACGCCCCCTTGGATTCCTAACTCCTCACTCAACACCTCCATCTATCCCCTGCAGCTTAATGACTCAGCATGATTAGTATATACCGCTCCCGGGGCGGATAAAAAGGTAGGTAACGGGCGTCTTGGCAAATTCCCTTTAAGAAATTCAAAGTCCATGAAGCTGCTGTAAAAGAAATCTCTCTGACTGCTGTTAAAGCAGTGCAAGCAAGAATGTCTTCCCCACAATCATATATAGATGGCCGAATTGAGAAATCTACAATCAGGAAATAAAAACGACAGAGGAAAAGAATATGCATCAGGGGCTTGATTTAATAAGTAAAAACAAAATTGGCGACAGATTCCCTTTAAAAGTAGTGTAAGATCATAGACTATTACTGTCATCTCTCTCCAGCCTTCCATTGACCCCAGGGAAGTGGGATTCAAAACTTATCTTCATATTATCAACCCTGTGACCAGGGGCGTACCGACAGCGGTAGCAGGGGTAGCAGTCGCTACGGGGCCCGGTGGCTTGGGGGGGCCCCGCGGCAGCTGCTACCACCTCTGCTATCCCTGTGATGCCGCTCTGGCCCGCCGGCAGTGAACATACCAGTTCACTGCGGTGGGTGCAGAGCTGCAGGGCCGGTCTGTGCGGCAAGGGGGGGGTGGGCGCGCCGGCAGGCTCCGCCCCCTTGCTGCACAGAGGCTCTCTCAATTATATGCCGGCCGTGGGGACGCGCAAAACAATTAAGATGAACGGCGGAGCAGGGAGAGCGGTGCGCTCCCTGCCCCTGCCGTACATCGCTCAGCAGGCGGCGCGGCGGAAGTGACGTCATTGCGCCGCCTGCCGAGTTTCCTGTCCTCAGCTCCCAAACCCAAAGCAGGCAGACTTGGGCTGGGAGGGGACGGGAAGACGCCGGGGGGGCGCGGCCATGGTAAGTAAAGCGCAAGGGGGGGGGGGGGGGGGGGAAAAAAACCAACAGGGGGCTCTAAAGGAAGGGGGGAGTGGGAAAGAATACCTACAGGGGGCTCTAAAGGAAGGGGGGAGCACTATACCTACAGGGGGGCTCTAAAGGAAGGGGGGGAAAAGAAAACCTACAGTGGGCTCTAAAGGAAGGGGGGGGGAGAATCCCTCCCAGGGGGCTCAAAAGGGGGGGGGGGGCCGAGCACTATACCAACAGGGGGCTCAAATGGGGGAGAACTAAACCTACAGGGGCCAAAAAGGGAAGGGGGGGGAAAGAATCCCTTTACGGGGCTCAAAAAGGAAAAGGGGGGAGCACTAAAACCCTCCAGGGGGCTCAAAGGAAGGGGGGGGAGCACTATACCTACAGTGGGCTCTAAAGTGGGGGAGAGAACTACACCTCCAGGGGGCTCAAAAGGGAAAATGTGGGGAGCACTATACCTACGGGGGGCTCTAAAGGAAGGGGGGAGGGGGAAAAGAATCCCCTTACATGGGCCCAAAAGGGAAAAGGGGGAGCACTATACACGGGGGCCAAAAAGGAAAGGGGGGGGGAGCACAAATACCAACAGTGGTTTAAAAGGGGGAGGGGAACAACCTACAGGGGGCCTAAAGGAAGGGTGGGAGCACAAATACCTACGGGGGGGCCAAAAGGGAAAGGGGGGATGGGAAAGAATCCCTAAAAGGGGCTCAAAAAGGAAGGGGGGGGGCACTATACCTACGGGGGGTCAAAAGGAAAGGGGCGGCACTATCCCTACAGGGGGCTCAAAAAGGGGGGGGGGGGGGTTTAAAAACTATGCCTATAGGGACCCAAATGCTGGGGGGGGGGGGGGGGGGGGGGGGGGAGGGAGAACTATCCCAAATAGGGAGGCCCAAATGCTTTTGGGGGGGTGGGGGGAAACATATGCCTAAAAAGGTGGTCTCTAATCTACAGGGGGGACTATTCTGCCTACAAGGGGCTCTAATCAACGGGGGGAACATTCTAAAAACAAGGGGGGCTCTAATCTACAGGGGGAACAAATTCTCCCAGGGGGGGACTATTCTGCCTACAGGGGCCCAATCTACAGGGGGGGCTATTATGCCAAAAGGGGGGCTCTAAAAAAAAGGGGGGGGAAACTTTTCTGCCTAAAAGGGGCCCCCCCCCCCTAATCAAAACGGGGGGACTTTCTCCACAAGGGGGCCAAACTACAAGGGCCCTTTTCTACCTACAGGGTTGGCCTAACAACAGGGGCCCCCATTCTCCCTAAAATAGGAACCCTAAGGAAACTGCCCGGGGGCCTGGGCGCCTCCCATCCCCCCCAAACTACCTACTACTGCCCGGGGGGTGCTAAGCTACCTGCAACCGCCCGGGGGCCCCTTTGGGTACCTACAAAACCGACTGGGGGACCCCCCATAATTACCAGAGGAAAATCTTCCAAATTTGGGGCCAATTATAAATGGGGAGTTTTATATAAAGGGGAGGGGGCACCCACTTGGGGAAAAATTTTTAAACCAATTTGAGGAGTCCAGGTTTTTGGGTGTTGAAAATTTGCTCCCGGGACGAGTGGTGGATGGAGGAAGCCCCATCAGGAGGTCTGGACCGAATAGAGAAGAAAAAAGAAAATGAAAAGCTCCTCAGACAAGACCCACCTGGGGGACCCTAAATGTAAGAAAAATATTTTCAAAGCACCTGTGTATCTGATAACTACCACTACATGGCCCCTGTATGGAAAGGTAATATACATGGCAGACCCCGTGTACACTAGTATATACCACCCATATGGCCCTGAAAGGTGGGTTTCATACAGTCCCGCCGAGCCTGGGGTACCCCTAGTAAAACCACATATCGGTTTAATATAAAGGCGGTACTATTGGTCTTTTTTTTACTGACAGTAAATAGTGTAGGGGTATTAATTTATTCCCCTTTGTGGTTTAAGTTCCCGGCGGTATAAAACAGGTTCCTATGTAAAAGCGTTAAAAGTAAAAATTTTTGGGTTTTTGGGATAGGGATTTGATTGGTCAGGGATGAAGGTTTATTTTATGGTGAAATTTTTTTACCCTTTGTATTAAAACCCACATTTCTAAAACATGTCCTGGTAAATGTTTTTTGGCCCGGGGGGTTTTCAATGGGGGGTGGGGGGTTTGGGGGATCCCCAAAAATTTCTTTGGGGGCCCGGGGTTCTTTTAGTTACGCCCCGCCGGGCCCCTCATAGAGGATATGTAAACCCTTTGAAGGGGGGAAAAGGGGCCCCTTTTTTTTATCAAAAAAGTGAGCAGATAAGAAAAATCTTGGGGACTTGTTTTTGGGGGTTTACAGGCAGATATTTTTGGTCTCTCTGGTTTGATAAATTTGTGTGGGTAAGTACATACAGCCATAGCATGATAACAAGTAAAGAAAACTGGACAACTTGAAAATTATAAAAAGGGTTTATTAAATGTTTTTCCTTGGGGCCAAAACCCCCAAAAAGTTTTTTTTTAATAAAAAGGGTTTCTACAAAACTTTATTATTAGTGTAAAATTGCAAAAAATAATTTGGAGCACAGTGGCCCCAGGGGCTTAACAATGTTCCCCGCCCGCAAACCGGGGCCGGTTTTTTTAATTTTTTTCCCTGTGTTTGTGTATTTTTTTCTCTGGATACAGGTTAATGAGGAATTTAGAGATTGTGAGCTTCAATGGAAACAGTGACTAATGTGAATGGTGAGAATCTCTGTACTAGTCTGTGGAATATACCAGCGCCATATAAATAAATAACATCATAATAATTACAAAGGGGCCAATAAATGTAACATGCTGGGTGGCATTTTAGCCTCGTTCACACGGCTTATTTCGGACGGATTTTGCCGACGAAAAAAAAATCCGTCGGCAAATCCGTCCGAAATAAGTCACAGCCTATTTTCTATTGATTTCAATAGAAAATACGTCGCGTCGTTCACACGCGCAAAACTCCCGTTCCGGATTGCCGCCCGCGGATTGAGACGCAATCCGGACGGAAAAACAATTGACATGTCAATTCCTTCCGGACGGATTCACCACCTACAATGATTGTAGATGGTGAATCCGTCGGGAAATCAGTTACAAACACTGGCACACTTAGTGACACTTATTTGCAACTGTATTTTCAACTGATTTCAGAACGTATTTACATCGGAAATCCGTTGTAAATACGTTCTGAAATAAGCCGTGTGAACGAGGCCTTACAATCTGACAGGTGTTTACATTTAGATGATACATAAATATGGGGATAGACTGTGATTTTTTTCCTTTTAGAATTTGAAGGGGGTTCCCACCATAGACTTTGATGGCATAGGACATGACATTAAAACGTGATAGGAACCGCACCTATCTTAGAAATGGGCCCCTGAAAGTTGCGGAGCAGAACGGAGAGCCATCAGCGCTTGCACACAACTCTCCATTCTGTTATATGGCAGTTCTGAGTAGAGCCATGCATCATGTTCTGTTGTGCTTGGAACTTTTAGGGTATGTTTACATACTATGGAGAACTATGGATTACGCCTCCTCTCCCCGCTCGTACAATACGATCGTATTGTACGAGTGGGGAGATAAGAGACATGTCAGTTACTTGCGGCGAATACGCCCCGCGAGTAATGACTGTCAATGGGGCCGGCAGACTGCCGGCCTGTATGCGCGTATTCGCACGACTTCCAAATCACCCAGCGTAATTGCGGCCGTATTACGTCATGTGAAAATAGCTTTAACCCCTTAACGACCTTGGGCGTATCCATACGTCCAGGTCGTTTGGGGGTTCACGCACCTGGACGTATGTAAGTCCTGAGGATCCGCGCGAACCTCTAAAGCAGAGTTCAGCGCGACCGGCGCGGCCCCGACCCCGGGATACGCTCCGGGGGGGGGGGTGGGGGGGAGGGGGCCGGTTAAACCCCTTAATTATCGCGACCATCGGGTCGCAATAACTAAGAGAGAAACGCAGGAGTAGATCGCTCTCCTGCAGTCCTCTGTCGGCGGCAGCAATCGCACGGATCGGCGATCTGTGCAGCTCCTCCTTCCTATAGACACCACGAGGCAGAATGCCTTCCGGGTGTCTGTGGATGTCACGATGCCCGGCCGTGCCCTGTGGGCATGGCCGCATCGTGACTGACAGTTGTCATAGGGAACCAGTTATAGCAAAAGTCTATGGCACTGATTCTATTGAATGAGAGATCTAAAGATCTCTCATTCAAATCCCCTATGGGAAATGTAAAAAAATAACGTGAAAAAGTGAAAAAAAGTAAAAAAAAAGGTGAAAAAACAAGTAAAACGTCACAAACACGAAAAAATAAAATAAAAATACGTACACCGCCCTTTTTCCCTCTTTACAAACGCCAATCACCCCAAAAAAGATCAAAATAAAGTACCCATATTTGGTATCCGCCGCTTTCTAACGACCTGCTCCTATAAATCTGTCAGTTAATTAACCCGTACTGTGAACGCCGTAAAAAAAAAACAAAAAAAACAATCACAGAATTAAGACTATTGTGCATCCGCAGCACATAAAATGGAATAAAAAGCGAACAAAAACTCCTAGAAACGCCAAAGTTGTACCAATTAAAACGTCCCAGTTCATCCCCAAAGAAAAGTCCTTATACAGCTCTGTATACGGAAAAATAAAAAATGTATAGCTCTTAGAAAGATAGCGATTCATAAATATTGTTTTACACACTAAAAACACTTTTCTTTTTTTTTTTAAAAGTGCTTCAACCATAAAAAAAACTATATAAATAGGAGGTATTGCCATAATCGTAGCGACCCCAAAGAGTAAAGCAAACTAATCCACGATACAGCACGGTGAGCCCTTTAAAATAAAAAACACGACTGGATTCAGTATTTTCTTCACCAGGCCTCCAAAAATGGATTTAAAAAGCGATCAAAAGCCTTGTCCCCTAAAATTATACTAATAAAAACATCAACTCCTCTTGCAAAGAACAAGTCCTACACAGCTCCAAGCACAGAAAAATTTAAGTATGGCTCTCGGACTATGGCGATGCAAAAATTATATTCCTGGTTGAAATAAAAGTGGTTTTTATTGTATAAAAGCAGTAAAACATAAAAAAAATATACAATTTGGTTAACGTTGTAATCGTATTGACCTGCTGAGTAAAGCTACATGTCATATATACCGTACAGTGAACTGCCTAAAAAATTAAAATAAAAAACACTACCAAGATTGCAGTATTTTGTTCAAACATCTCACAAAAACCGTAATAAAACGTGAACATAGCATCATATGCCCCAAATGGTAACCATAAACACTTCAACTCATCCCTCAAAAAACAAGCCAACGACAGCTCTGTCACACAAGCAAAATAAAAAAGTTTATGCTGTCAGAATAGGAACAACATAAAAATGCAATTTTTTATAGACTTATTTCTAACTGTGAAAAGTAATAAAACAGAAAAAAAACTATATACAAATCTATATCAATGTAACTGTACCAACCCCCATAGTAAAGTTATCACATCATTTACACTGCACGGTGAATGCTGTAAAATGAACTCAAAAAACAATGACCGTACTGCGTTTCCCCCATTTTTCATAGCCCAATAGCTAAAAAAAAACAAAAAACTATGAACACCTGTGTGCCTAAAATGCAGAATACATCCTAGATGAGATCCCCTGAGGGGTGTGTGAATCCAAAATGGGGCGACTTTTGGAAGGTTTCACCTGTCTAGTACTTTGGGGGCTTTGCAAATGCGGACATGGCACCCACCAAAATCATGCGTTCCAAACGCCAAATAGCGCCCCTCCCATGTAGCCCTGCCCATGCGCCCAAAACAGCAGTTACACCCGACAGGTAGGGTATTAACGACTTGGAAGAAATTGGCTTAACAAAGTTTTAGGTTCTTTTCAAGATTCCTTGTATATATGAAACATTTTAGCCTAAAAATTGCAGATTATGGAAAAAAAAATTTTTTTACATTTTCACAGCTTATGCTAAAGAAAAATTTGTGAATCCACCTGTGGGGTCTACATACTCAATGCACCCCTTGGATATATTCCTTAAGGGGTGTAGCTTCCACTATGGTGGTCCTTTTAAGGGTGTTTATTAAGTTTTAAAGCACCTTAGGGAGTGTCCCCCAAATCCTGAAATGGCGCCTAAATAAAATCGTATTTGAAAAAGGAGACCGCAGAGTAATAGTAGGGTGCTCCTCTATTCTGGGGGCTTATGTTGAGCCAAAATAATGCACTAGGGCCACATATGGATAGCTCTAAGAACGGCAGACCTTGGGGGAATTTATATTAAGTTGCAAAACCTAGTCACATTTACCGTATTCCAGTGAATAATGGATATATATTAAAATCGCAAAAAAGTGACGTTTTTAAATTTCACCTCCACTTTGCTTATTTCTGTGAAATAACATAAAGGGTTATCAAACTTCCTAACAATAGTGTTAGTAAATACGTTAAGGGGTCTATTTTTCAGATGTGTCACTTATGCTGGATCTAACATGCAGGCCCTCTAAAGCCACGTCAAACTGGATGGTCCCTATAAAAAAATGTATATTGCCAATTTCTTGAAAATGTGGAGAAACTACTACTAAATTTCTAAGACCCTCTAATGTCGTAAAAAAAAAAAAAAAAAAACGACAATTGAAAAAAATGATGCCAACCTATGGTGTACCATAGGGTCAAAGCAAGTTATAAACTATTATGTGGTGAATAATTATCTGTCTAGCACGCAGAAATTTTGCAACTTTCAAAATCGCAAGTTTTTCCAAATTTCATGAAGTTTTTTTTTTGTAAAAAAATTTTTGTTTTTATAAATTTTCACAAACAAATAAGAGGTAGTTATGGATAAAAATTTCTTACTAACTTAAAGCACAGTGTGTCACGAGAAGTCTCTGAATCACATGGATAGGTAAGTGTCAAAAGTTAATCACACATAAATTTATTTGGGGGAAAAACCACTCAGATTTCAAAAATAGGGCTGTGTCAGGAAGGTCAAAACAGGCTGGGTCCTTAAGGGGTTAAAAAGAGTAGATCTGAGAGTTGAGTACAAAGATGACTGACTCTAGACTCTACTCCATAGTGTTCAGGTGCCAGAAGGATTCAACAGCACTACCACACATTTTAAAGAAGAAAAAGGCTGCCACTTTGCCACTTGAAAGGTAATTTATTAATAAACAAGTTTGTGGAGATTATTCTAGATTTGACTTCACCTTCATTGACCTCATTACATTTTGCAGTACAAAGTGAGTGATATTATACAAGTTGCGGGCTTATTCAACTAGCATGTACATTAAGTCAGATCAGGAAAGTGCAATATCAGAGAACACAAGCCTGGGATAGAAAACATAGTGCATCTCAGCAGTCAGTCATGAAAAGTAATTTCTTTTGCCTACTTCTAGTCCAAGAATCTCACATTTTCTATTGTATTTTTTTTTATTTTATGTTTTTTATTACCTGCAAACATATGACCACTCTGTATAAAAAGATCATCCTGGTCAGCAGTGACTCGGCATATACTACCTTGCAGCCTTACATTATTTCACAAGCTAAATGCAAACCTGAGGGGGAAAAGGCAGCTAGACACTTAACATATACTTATATCTCAAACTAAAGTTTGTCCAGTGTTAAAATATAACAAACGACAACAGAAGTTTCTGTCCTATATATAACAAATCTCATTCTCCATTATGAATATGGCTGTATTCAGTATTTACATAGTCCAGAAATCCACATTCCCACAAAATTTGTGCTGTTGTCACACACCGTATAGAACATTCAAGCAAACTTTTACTCTGGCAGGTTCAGCACAGTGGTTGTAAAAATTGCTTTACCATGGAAGCCACTCTTGGCACAGTGCGGTACAGGGTAGCATCATTGTGATAGTCACAACTCTGTAATAAATACAGTCTCTCAATACGAACAGTCACGCATACAAAAAGTATTTTTTTCTTTGTTTTTGCCCTGAGCTATCAAGAACCCACTCTCAGTCCACACAACACTGCAGGATGCGTGATACGATCTGTGCTTTAATGGCCTGTAAGTGTGTCACCTGACACAAAGTTGTTGGGTGAACTACAGCCAGGTAAGGTTATCCCGGTTTTTGTTGATCCACTGGATGTTGAGTTTGATGGTTTCAATGGCCTCTTTCACGCACCACATTTCTTTGCTTTTTCCCTTCGTAGAATTGAAAAAATTGATCACCTATAAGTAGAAAAAAAAATTATGAATATACCCAATGTTCACTAGAAGCGGAAACCAGCCATACACTTCAAAATCTGCACATTAATGAGGATTCTCAGGTTATTTTTATTGACATACAAATTTGCCCTGCTATTCTTTTCCTCTTGGGTCGATGTATTCCAAGATGTCTGAAGTAGCAAAACATGATTTTGCAATACTCTGGAGTATGTGTTATAGGAGTGAATGTGTGACATGTCACAATAGTGTATTAAATCAGTATTCTAACTACAGTCATTAAAACTCAATACATAAACTACATGTCTTAATAAAAAAAAAAAAAATCCTAAATATCTTTAATTAGAGAATTCTGCTCGTTTTGTCTAGGAGATAATCACTATACGAGAAGAAAATGGCCGCCGGGCTCCTTCCTCAGCTGAAACCTGTGCTACAGGAAATAGGACAGACTCTGCGTTACTTCCTGGTTACGCTGACTGCTTCACTGGGCATGTGCATGTGGCTCAGTCATTCCTTACAGACTTGTGGTAATGGAGGGACGCTCCTGGCAGAGCAGAATGGAGACTAAGGGCTGTACAATCACATAGATATTTAAATGGTGTGAAAATAATTATATATAGAATTTACAGTCACTGGGAGAAGCAGCTGTTGGTGGACATTAGTTTTCAGAGAGCGCGCCTAGCAACTGTAGCTCCGCCCACTAGCCCATTGAGGAGAAAGGTCTAACATGGCGATACGATATAACAGTGTCTGTAAGTAGTTCATACACTGGATTGTGACAGATATTTATTGCTTTATCTTCATTAGAGTAGCTTCACTCAACTTGTTACATATCCCCGGTTACCATATAGTGGCTTGGTGGCAGGATTCCCCAATCCTGATACAAACTCACTTCATATATAGTGCTGCCACAACTTTATAACTTTTCTTTCATTTTAATCGATACAAAAATGTGCATACATAGCGCAATAGAAGCTTTTAAAAAGTATACAGGTAACCGTTTCGGGTGAAGTTTAAAGTCCAACCTTACAGTCCATGCAGACCTATTATCGGGCTGAGACGTGTTGTTCCACTGAGCGTGCAGCCTCCATCAAGCTAGCAAAGCATTGACAAAGGGGGCCTTGACCAAAGTGGGCGGTCCCCCGAAATGAATCAGTGCAAACGAGCAAGGAGTGATGGAGGCAGCACGCTCAGTGGAACAACACGACTCAGCCGTAATAGGTACTGCATGGACTGTAAGGTTGGACTTTAAACTTCACCCGAAACGGTTACCTGTATACTTTTTAAAAGCTTCTATTGCGCTATGTATGCACATTTTTGTATCGATTAAAATGAAAGAAAAGTTATAATGTTGTGGCAGCACTATATATGAAGATATTTATTGCTTATCTTTAATATTACTGCACTATATGTTCTTATTTTTTTTTTTGAGTTTCTCACACAACCCCTTTAACAAATTCAAGAAAGTTAATGGTGGAAAAGTATGTATAAAAGCTTCATTGTCAGTTGTCACATTAAAGTGGTTTTCCAAGACGGGAGAAAAAATCCCTCCCAACCCCTCACTGTGCTAAAATAGAAAATAAACCCATACTTACCTTTCCCATCACCTCCATTCCAGCGCTGCTCTAGCTCCTGTCCCCACCACCACCTTGGGTTGCTCACGGATGGTGTCATATTCATGGATCACATGACAATGCAGCCATGACTGACCTCTGTACATGCAAGCATATGATTGCTGAGGCCAGAGATTGGTTGCAGAATCATGTGATCTATGATTGCGACATCCCCAGTGAGAGAACACTGGAGCTCTGGAACGGTGGAGACGGGAGAGGTAAGTATCGGTTCATTTTCTATTTAGCCCAGTGGGAAGTGGTAGGAAGGTTTTTAAAAGTTCTGGAAAATCAAGCAGGATATAAAAAGGAGTTCTCGCACACAAAAATATGGTAAACACCACACCAAAATCTCAAGGCAGTTTGAGAAGTATCTGTGGAAAGCGGGAACCCTATAAGCTCCCACCATTAGAAGAGGATTTCAGATGAATTGGTGCTCATGACAGAGCCAACACAAAGATAGAAATATTCCCTTCCTTCTCTCCCTATAACCGGTTATGCACATTCACTAATCAAAAAATTCTTAAATTAAGTTAATGAAACCATCTCTTAACTTTAGAATACAACTATTCAATGTTTCAGTAATTTTTGCACAGCTTGCTGATCTCTAACAAGGCGCTTAATGGCAAAATTCACGACAGGTGTTTGATCCTTGAATCGCACAATAAATTTAGTGGATCAATTGAAATTTGTGATTTAAACAGTCCTCCTCATCATGCTGTTCACATTTTGACATCATGAGACCAAAACAGCACCTTACAATTGATCAACAGTACCTCGCCATTGTGAGGCTTCAAGCAGGATGTGGCCACTGAGCTTAGAGTGTCACAGACTGTCATCAGCAGGTTGCAACAGAGAGATAGAGAGACTGGAAGAGTCACAGAAAGGCAAAGAAGTGGAGGTCTTTTGGCTACATTACACACTGATGACTGTCTCATTGTAAACAATGTCCTGCAGAACTGGATGATGAATGTCACACAACTTGAGGCACGTTTAAGGGAGGTGAGAGGCACCAAGTGTCACCTCAGAGCATTCGTAACCCTTTACATCAGTGTGGTCTGCGTGCTAGACGACCGGCAAGGGTACCTGACCACACCACCATGCACAGGCATCATCGTCTTGCATGGGCCAGGGAGCATCTACGCTGGAAGCGGAACCAGTGGTCCTCAGTGCTGTTCAGTGATGAAAGTCGATTCAATCTGAGCAGAATGGATGGCCGCCAAAGAGCATCAGCCACTGTTGTCACTAGACAAGCCTTTGGTGGTGGTGGTGTTACAGTGTGGGCAGCTTTGTCTAGTCAAGGCAGAGCTGCCCTACACTTTGTGAATGGTACAGTGACAAGCCTCTACTACTTGAATAACACAATTAATCCAGTCATTGTGTCTCTGTATGAACACCACAGGTCCAATTTCATCTTCATGGACAACAATGTTCCAGCTCATCGAGGTCTCATCATTAGGGAAGGGCTGTTGGAGACTGGGGAACCACAAATGGGGTGGCTTGCACTTTCTCCAGTCCTGAACCCAACAGAAAACCCATGGGATCAGCTGAGTTGCTGTGTAGAAGCTTGTTACTCTGAACTTAAATGACATGAGGGGTGATCTTCAAGAAAAGTGAGATGCCATGCCTCAGCAGTAAATAACTTGATTTGTGAACAGCATGCGACATTGTCGTCAAGCTGTAATTGATGCTTAAAGGGGTTGTCTCACTACATTGATTCATCTGACCTCAGTACTCCCCTGTTTCTTGTTCATTTGATTCAGGATGTTTACTGTCTTCTTCTAGGCTGCAGTAGAAGCCAGGTCTGTATCCTAAAGCAACCAGTGCTGGCAGCCTATCATGAGAGATTGAACAGGTCTGTAGCTATAGCGACCTGAGTCGTCGATGCAGCTCATACAAGAAGTGATATCTCAGAATAGGTAGGACACTGTTAATGGACACACATTGCAAAGTGACTTGTTTTTGCAACATCTTTAACATAAATAGCAATCCTTGCAGTGAGACAACCCCTTTAAGGCCACATGACACATTATTGAGATATTGACATTTTTTATGGTTTATACCCACTACTGTTGGCTTTTAATTAAATTGCTTGAAATGAGAAAATCAACATTGTATGATTCGACTTAAATGGCCTACTTTCAGGATAAAAGAGCACTGTAGCGGTAGATTTTTACGTTTCACCCGAAAGCCAAATATCACTACATTTTTGGGAGTAGTGTATTACAAACTTTCTACATTTACTACTTCACAAACTTTAAATAACGTGGATAAGGGTTTAGTTATAGTATTCCTGTAATACTGTATATGGAGGTTTAGTGGTTAATATCCAGTAGCTCTGGTGGTCTACTGTGATTAAAAGGTAGATTTATATTACAATCCATCATGGTTATGTGTTAATGGCTATTACTCCTCATGACTGAAAAATTTTAATCATTTTGGTCCAAATGAGAGAAAACATCACAAATCGCATTGTTGAAGAGACTCTAAAAAGTAGTAATGAACATTGCAACCTCCCCAAATGAAACAGACTTTGGAGGACAGTCAGCGCTTTTTATGCCCAATGTTTAAAGAGATCTAGAACTTCGAAAATAAATAATTTTCTTTAAATTCAGTGTACTCCCGTCTACATTGCCCACTAAAATGTCCTTTGTGGGATTTTTGGTTTTCTTATAAAGATCCGATTCCAGAGAACAGGGAACACTCATACAATGCTTGTAGCCTCTGCTATGTGTTTCGCAGTAACGTTAAGCTCCTCAGAACCCTACAGCTACAGCCGAGACACACAACCATCATCATGTATCATGAATGTTTAGACAAAATGTATTTAATGGTAGGTAACAAACCTCATTTAAGTAAACCTCTGTTCCAAAGTGAGCAGTAGTCTTGGTCACGATGGACTGTATTGGGAATGAGCCAGGAAGGAATCTAAGAAGAAAATCATTTCACATTATAGGAAACTCTGAACATAAATACTCTTCATGAAGTAAAAAGAATAAAACAAAAACTCAAAGTAGACTGTTTTTTGTGAAGAATAGATTATGGTGAAAGTTTTAAAGATGTTTTATCATTACATTAAATGGTCTTCAGAATAAGTGGACAGTGAAAAACAAGCAACGTTGCAATGGATGTCATTTGCAAAGCTGTCTTGTTTTTCACTGTCCTCCTTATATTTCATTTTCTGTAAACACTGTTCCCCAGTGCCGGTAGGCTTTCCACCTCCTTTCATTTCATTGGCTGAGGCTCTACTATTTACATTCTGTCTGGCCCCATTGTATTCACGGGATGTGTGCATTCCTGCCTCTCTCACTCAGAATAAGGGGCCGGCACATTTCACTGCTGCACATCCAGCAGCTGCACAGTAACACCTGCAGCTTCTTCTACAATCAGAAAACAAATTGTGGCTCAGTGCAAATGCTGCTGCGTGTAAACATAGAAAGGAGACAGATCTGTGCTGCTCTTGATGAGTTCATAGAAGTCTGGATTCAAATTGTAACAAACCTCCAGCTGTGAGAGAAAAGATCAGTGCTCTGAGTTCATAGAAGACTGTCTAGACTGAATGCAGGGTGTGCTATGTAAACAAACCCCAAAAAAACCAGCTTTCCCCTTACGAAAATAAGACTGCATAGGGAGGAGGAACAACACAGTGACATGTGGACTCAGACAGGGAGGGGGGGAGGGAGAGACAGGGATGTGCTATCCCCTCCCAATGATCTCAAACACACACACTGACTCGTGCATGAACAGTGAAGGGGGGATGATGTCATCCCCCTTCAGTTAAACGCCCAGCTGGGAGTGGAAGAAATGCCCCTGGATCTGAAGAGCTGAGAAACTGAAAGTACAATGAAACAGACAAACTGATGAAGTGATAAATCCACTTTAAGAAATTTCTACACTTCTGTATTGCTAATTTTACCATTTCTCTTTTTAGACCAAAGTCTATCGAATAAACAGAGTTGTACAACAAAGTTGCTGGATCCTAATGCTAAACCTGAAACTAAGCCTCCCACCTGCCAGGTGCTACAGGATTTAGAATAACTATCTTTCTCTAGACTATTTCCTGAAGTCCAGGCAGGTTAGCTGTTGGAGGTGACAGGACTCTAGCGGTTTCGGTAGGTCATTCACTTTTACACAGTGTCTAAATGACAATATTGTCAAACAACAATTGTTATGCTACAATCTTTGCAACAGACTAATTCATACTTACTTTTGAGTAATTGCATCCCAGTTTTGCTTTACAAAATCCCAAGCCAGCAAAAACCCAGGAACATTTTTACTAATAAACTTGATAACGATGGGAAAGTCCTGTGATCTTATACCTTCTCCTCGAAGGCTGGCCGACATCAACCTGGTGTACAGAATAAATTATTTTAAAAATAAATAAGTCTTTAGTTATGTAAAATCCACAAATGTAAAGAAAAACTTTCAAAATAAGCTGTTGTGCATGTATATGACAAATAACAGTGTTTTTGACCATTTTATGGTTAGATCCTGTATTTTTGAACACTTTTTAACTTCTGCATGCTTAATTTCTAAATTGTCGGTTTTCCAAGCTGCAGCTATAAAATGGGTAAAGACCGGACACTAGCTGCTTTGGTGTCTCTCTTACATAACACACAAAGAAGAGAAGATCCTACTTTCACACAAACTCAGAAACAGCAGCAGCAAGAACAATATACAGCAATAAAGAGCAATGTAGCTGTAACTTCAGCACAGAGGTAAAACACTTAGGGCATGTCCCCACGGCACGGGTTTTCGGTTGGTTTTTCAGCCCGCTTGAAAAACCGGCCGAAAATGAGCACAATGGTGCTCTATGGAAAACCCGAGCAGCAGTCCCCAACTGCACAGGTTTCCATTGGGCGGTTTTTCCGCCCGCGGTCTGGCCGCAAAACATTGAGCAAGCACATTCTTCCGTCCGGTTTTCGGACGGAATCTGTGCTAGCCAATGTGAAGGGGGAGGGCTTTTCTCCGCTGATCGCAGAGAAAAGCCGTCCCTCCCACAGCCATGGGGACGGCCGCAAAACAGGAAAAGTACCGGCCGGCAAACCAGCCAGTATTTTCCTGTGCAGTGGGAACGCCCCCTAAGGCTATGCCTATACACAACGGAATTTTGGTAGGTTTTTCAGTGGATTCAGTATTTTGAATCTGCTGAAAATCCGACCGTTTTTACCGAGGGTTTTCCTAAACCTAAAAAAGTCAGGAATATGTAACATGTTGTATATTCCAGCAGACCGCTTTCAGATTCCGGTAGCCCCAATGTACTGGATCACTGAGAATCAGAAATCTAACCGGCTTTTTTGCACTTTGCAGTAGATCACTGTTTTTTTTCTATTCAACTTTTTTTTTGTAGGTGTGCTAGAGACAAATTCTCCCTTATCTTTCCTATAAGCTGAACAGACCCCTAAATATGTGGTGCAAAATTACTAGGTATATGAGGAGGTATATTGTTTTATGCGTGTGTGGCCACCAACTGGTTGGTATTGAAGTTGCAGTCTGTTGAGTGTGTTGCTGGTATTCGTATTGTATGGAAATTGTATTGTAATAAATTAGAGACTAAATTTATAGAAAGGAAAGGGACTGGACTGCTCTCTAGAAGGATGAGTTCCTCATAACAGTTAAAGGCAATTACAATTTATTTTATCCTGTCCATATATTTTGCATGAGGGATTCGCCAATTTTCGATAGCTAAGACTTGTTTTATCTGCATTAGTTACCTGCTTCTTTCTATTTATTATTTTGGAAGACATTTTGGGACAAATTAGTTTTTATCTTGGAGTTATGGTCTCCAGTTACAATGGTTAAATATTATAAATTGAAGAAGTCCTGTAGCATGTTTTAACTTGTTTGACTTCATCATCTCTGAGATAAGTGACGGGGCCATATATCTGGTCTTCCACAATCTCTTACATGTTCACTGCCTGCACAGGTTCCAGGGGGAAGCTGGATGAAAAGTAAGTGTTCGCTTAAGCACATGCCTTCCCATATCCCTTGTAGCAGCCTCTATAGAAAGACTGGGGAACCTCCAGCCCACGGGCTGTATATAAGTTTGTCCACCATGCACTCAAAGTCCCTGAGTCAGCAAAACAAGAGCCAGGAGCTTTAGAGACCATTGCATGTTCAAGATCTTCTTTTCCAATGTACTACTGCGCATGTACAGGTTTTCAAAGCTCCTGGTACTTGTTTGCTAACTGGAGGGGCATCAAGGACATCAGTAACAGCTCTAGTTCATGCACATTGGGGGCGAAAGGGCATGGAAAACATAACACATGGGGGGAATGAAGACTCGAATGCACTGCATCCCAAGTCTGGGGAAGGAATCCAGGGAAAACTCTAGCCCATGACATTTCTACCCAGATAAGCTACAGCAAGTTGGAAAAGGTGTAGACATCATAGCACAGGAGAAATGAAGACTCCGGCCACTGCATGTAAACTCAGGGGCAATGAGGTGGAAAGAACATCCAGCACTTCATTTATAACTCGCGTATATGCTTTTCTCCCGGATGTACTGCAGCAGTTAAACAATGGAGGTGACATGCTGCTGATGTACTTGTTTATATCTGCATTTGTGCTGGTCAGGGAGAGAAGCAGTTACAGCCATCAGATTAGGGGTCAGTTAATTAAATTGTTTGCCCAAATATAGCTTGGTAATGAGTTGATCATTCTGTATGGCTCACAAATGAGGCTATAAATATGCAAATGATGCTATAAATATGCAAATGGACAGAAATAAATGTTTCCTCCCTCCTGCTCTAAGATATTTACACCAGAAGTCCAAAAAAAGGCAGATGTAACATATAAACAATTATGAATCTGAAAACAGCATGAAGTGTATATTCTAAGGCTAGGTTCACAAGACGTATTGCGGCGCGTACTTGTGCGATCACAGCACGCCGGGTGTTTTAGAAGCATGCGCTGGCCAGTGCGTACTTCTAAAACGCTCTGGCCCAGGCCCTATTCACTTTCATTTTTATTTCCGAAAGACATCCAGCAAAGATGCCGTGTGAATATACCCTAAGAAAATACTGTATTTTTTATCATGCTACAAATGGGCTTGCACCATTAATGATAAAACTGTGGTGCATATAAAAGCTTTCCACTCTATAAGACACTCCTTGGATACTGAAGACAACTTGATGATACACGACCTCATTACCTCATTATTATCTTACAAATTGCATAACATCTGGTCTGAATTATGTTTAAATATTTACACTAAAGATATTAAATGAAGTCTACTTGATACTTTTACTGACATAGGAGAAAATACACACAAATACACTTGGCTGTAAAGCCACTGTGTATGACACTATATATTTTCATGTTTCCATGCATGCTAACAATGACAAAAAATGTAGATTCAAGGTCATGGATATCCAGCACGATGACGGACTAAAAGCATCCCAAAAAGTCCTCTATTCTGGAGTTATTTTATAAATAAACTAGATCAGGATGTGCACTAACTTATAGTCCATTCCCAATAGGCCACCATCTTTAATTCTCTGTAGGACTGTGTATGGCTATGCTGGTCCATCCTAGCCCATCGGGTTCTGAAGGTGGCTATAGTAAATTTTACATTTTGCGGTATTTGTAAAAAAAAAAAAAAAAAAAAACAAATTGTATAAATTTTTTTTTTTTTTTTACAATTTTGGGCTTAAAGGTTGCGTTTTAAAGCTTGTTTCCAACACCTCACAAAATGAAAGAGGTTTTCTCACCATGACCACAACATTCAGTAATAAAGCTGGCCTGAAGATAGGCTGATCGTTGTGGGACCAACTTATATATAGCTGCAGTCAGTTATATGAATGCCCTAAACATACAAGAAGCTTCTCCACTTAGGTTTATAGGAACCTTTGATAAGTCAAATGTTAGATACTGCATTTTTTAATTCAGTGCTTATAAACAAAGCCACTAAACTAGAATACCAAATCATAGTCGTAATATTACGATCAGCAGTTTAAAACACTACATTGTATGTTCAGCCTGTATGGTATTGCAGAAGAGCAGGGACATAAAGCAAGGCCTTCATCAGTGTCCACTTCTATCACAAATCTGTTATTCTGGTATAGTGGGAGAAGATATATACCCAGCAGTACTTTCTATCCCTAGTAGTCAATAATGCATCGACAATCGCAATGTGCAGAACAAATATAGTTGAAGAAATACAGAGCCACTTATTGCAACTTATATACAGCAGAACAGCACCTTGTGCTCTGTCCCCCTGCCACCTATTCACATACCCAGCTCTCATGAGCTGCTTACCTTACAGCAATTACATGGCATGCTCTGATTCACAGAAATAAATGAACCAAGGCACCTTCTGAACCACACAGAAAAAAAATCTTTTTCCCATGTAATGGTTATGTAGAAATACCCTTTATAAAGATATTTCTTTAAAAATTTTTCTTCATGCTATTTAATCCCAAAAATCCACCTGAAATTTTTTTGCCATTATCTGTACTGGCAAGACCTTCTAGCATTTTGATCTTTTCTGCTTCAGCCCAATGTTTTGCATTCGGCTGAAAAAGTTACTCCATTTGTCTTCTTTTTTAGCCCCAAACTTTAAATAAAATTTTTTTGAAAAGCGTCGGGGGGTAAAGGAGAAAAAATTTGTTATTTCGGGAAAAAAATTTTTAAAAAACAATGAAAAGGAATTTTTTTTCAACATTTTTTTGGGTCCAAAAAAAAAAATTTTTTTTATAAAAATTTTGGGGTTTTCGTGTTTTTAAATTTAAATTTTTGGTGATTTTTCGGTTTGGTTTTGCATTGTGCGGGTTCTTAAATTACATAACATTTTGCTTAGCTATAAAACAGGCTACATGCTTTTTTTTTTTTTTTTTTAAATGAAAACTCAAAATGTAAATTAAATTTGTAAAATGTTTGTTGTATTTAAATTGTAGTTGAAAAAAAAAAATTTTCAGAGCAAAAAATTTTCCCAAAATTTCAAAATTTTTTAAAAGTGGTTTTGCGGTCTTATTAATTAGTTTTAAAACATTTTCCAAAAAAGGGTTTTTAATGATTTGTTTCAAGTACTTTGGGGCAGTTTCCAAATTTTTGGGTTAAATTTAAAAAAAACATAGTTTAAAACAACCACCTCTCTCTGAAAAAAAATAGTGGTATTTTGGTGATGTTACTCCCTGATGTGATTTTCAACAAAATTTGGGGGGCTTCAGAGGGGAAAATTTTAAAAATTTTCAGTTACTTATCTTTGTAGGGTATATTTTAACAAATAAAGATTTCTCTTGGCAGCAGGTAATTTTTTCCCCCTTCTAAAAAACACCTCAATCACCTGAACCCATGTATGGAAGGGGGGTTGCCAAAAAATGTTTTGGTTCAAGGAAAGTGGAGTTTTTTTTTTTTCGTGGGGGGGGAAACATGCTGCTTCCCTTTGCAAAGCTGGAGAGACAAAAAAAATACCAAATGTGTATGGGTGAAAGGGGCTTTAGAGAGCTGTTTTCCAACTTCCTTAGGGGCTTCCTATTCCCAAGGAAAAAGGAATTTACTGTGTTTTTCCCCAAAAATTTGTATTTGGGGGTTTTAAAATTTTTGGGGTTTTTTAAATTTTAAAATTTTTTTTTAAAAGTTTAAAATTAAAACTTTTTAATAAGGTCTTGTGGAAAAACCCCCAAGGACAATTCTTTTTCCCTTTTTTCCCAAATGGAAAAAACCAACTTTTGTTATTTTTTTTTTAATCCATTACTTTTCCTTTATTGTGTGTGGGGGGTGGGGGTTGGGGGGTGTTTTGTGTTATTTCCAAATTTAAATATTTTATATTTAAATTATTTTTTTAAAATTTTCAACACAAACAAAACACCAACAAAACTCAACACACAAAAAAACCCACTCAAATTGCTTTTTTTTGTCCAAATTGGAAACCCCACATTTTAAAGTGGGTCCAAAAACATTTATATTTGCACACATTTTTCATAGGAGGTTTTTGAATTTCCCTTTCAAAAAGGGAAGGTCTGAACCCATTTTTTTAAAAACAAAAAAAATGGGGACTCCCAAAATAAATCTTTTAAAGGTTTTCAAATAGCCCCAGCAGGCAGCGTTTTGCCACATGGCACCTCTGAGAGATTTTGGTTTTCACCCCCAAAAAAAAGGTTGTTTTTTAAATGAAAACCTAAAAGTCCAAAAACAAAAGTTTCTCAAATTTGCATAGGAAGTTTAAAAAATTTCACCCCTGTAAAAAAAAAAATTTTTTAATAAACCCTTTGGGTGTTTTACTTTTTTTTGGGGACGCCCTTGAAAATTTTACACAGTAGATGCAAAATTTTTAAACCCCTTTTTCCCTTTTTTTTCCCCCAGTTTTTTAAACAAAAGGTAGTAGAATTGTTTTTGCGGGGGGTTTTTCACCGTTCTTACTTGAAAAACCCCCAAAAAGGAAAGATTTGATCTGTAAGAAGGGTTCCCCTTTTTCCAGTCCCTCCTTTTTTTTAAATTTTTTTGGGTTAAATAAGGTCAAAAATACCCCTTGAAATTTTTAAAATATAAAAAACTTTTTATAAAAAAATTCGAAAATTTAAGCTTTAGTTTGGTTTCTCCAATTTAAAAAGTTCCCTTTTTCGGTTAAATGTCTTTAAATCTTTTTGCCCAAAATTATAAAACATGGGGCCCAAATATTTAGGGTTTTCTAAAATTTAAGGGCTGTCTTTGCTGTCCACAGAAACCAGTTACAGGTCAGCTTTTTCCCGGAAAAAAGCATAAGAAAAAAAAAAAGGGGGCCGAGCTTTTGACTATTGTAGGGGGAAAACAAAGTCTTATTTTTAAATTTTTTTAAAAATACACCCCTTTAAGGGTTTTTAATAAATAAGTGTTCAAAACAATGCATAAATCTACAAATATAAGAAAATGTAATCTTTAGAGCAGTGGTCTGAAAAAGTGCAGTTTCCTCCGTTGGGGGGAAAAACTAAAACTCCCATGTGTAAAATTGATAAAGATCATAAAAAATTCATGAGGGGAGTTTTTAGTTTCCAAAAGGTAGGGGAAAATGCACTTTGAAGACCACTGTTTAAAAGTCGTCAGTCAAAAAGTTAAGAAAATTTGTGAGGACACAAAACCCCCCCCAAAACTATAAATTTTACCCCTTTCCCCTCCCAGCAGTTACTTACAATGTAAAAAAGATGCATTCAAAACGATGCATGTTTTAGCAGCTGCACTTTCTCTTGCTGTAATGCTTAGATTACAGAGCATTATCAATGGGTTTGGACCCGACTCTTAGTCCTGTAGCTAGGCTGGATTTTGTGACTGTGTTACACTAGTGTAAAAACAGCCAAATTGGGGGATTTTAAAGGGGGTATTAGTTTGTTTTTTTTAAAAAAAGTTTTAATTGAAGGGGTGGGAAAAAAGTTTCTTTTCCTAGGGACTTTAAAAACCATGAAGTAAATTTGATTAAGGGGAGAATTTCATCCTTAAAATAAAAAAAAGAAAGTGATCATTTCCCCAAATTTATTTAAAGAAAAGAAAACACAAAAAAAAATCATAGAATATCATAAAATGGATAACATTAACAAACCAGTTCTTTGAAATTATTATCGAAGTATATCCATTTAAGTGTATCTACTGCTTTGGGAATTTTTTTCAAAAACGCTGCAATTTTGTTTTTGAAAAAACCCCTTTCATAAATGTTTTTTGAAAATTCCCCAATACACACCTTCAAAAAGTTGGGAAAATGGGGAAGGGTGCCCAAAAGAGCTGCTCTCTCAAACATTAAATTTTTTTATTTAAAGTTTTTTTTGGGGGGCTCACCAGCCAGAACACTTATGGGAGGAGTTTTCCCCTACTATCTGTTTCTGTGCCCAAAAAAAAACCTTCGTTTTTGTTTTCCCGGTTCACCCGGGCCCTTTTAAAAGGGGTTTTTTGGGGAAAATGGCCCCCGAAAAAGTCTGTCTCAGAAAGGTATGCTGGGGCGATTGCTCTCGACTCCCCCCTAAAGGGCCCAAAAAAAATGTCAAAATAAAACTTTAGGGGAAATCCTTAGAACGGAGGAAAGCCATGCGCAAATGAGACCAATTCTGAGTCAAGGCTTTTGGGGCCTGTTAAAAAGATAAATTTTTTTGGGGCCCCCAGGTGGGACCCCCACCTTTTACACTTTTAATTTATATTTTTTCCCCATGGATATGCCCTTTAAAGAGCAAAATTGGGGGGCACCCCTTCAAAGTAAGCAGATTTAAAAAGTAAAGGGAAAAACATAGAAAAAAATATTCCCTTTAAAAACTAATTTTATTTTTACAATGATAAAATAATTTTTTTTTCCCATGCTTGATAGGGACATACCCAAAATGAATTATAATGAAAAAAACTGTCTCCTTTCAATTAAATGTTGGTACTGATCCAATGCGGAGAACCCGGGCCCCAAAAAAAGGGCCGGGCCCCACCCCGGTTTCCTAGGAGGGGCCCTCAAACTCACCCCCCCTATGCACTATTAGGGGGGAGGTAAATGTCAAATAGGGGAAGGGGAAAATTTTGTAATGTATTGTAATAACTTTCAGTAAATTAAAAGCATTCAATGGTATTTTCTTTCTTTTAAGGATATGGCGCTATATCAACACCTACATCCAAAAAAAAAAAAACACCAGTTGATTTGTATATCCCAAAAATAGGTTAAACCAAAAGACCTCTATATCACAATCCCCCCTAGTTTTCTATAACCTGGGGGGAGTCCCCAAAATTTTTTTAGAAAAAAGGGTAAAGGTGTTATACTTAAGGATTTTTGGCGTTAATTTAAACCCCCTACATCCCAAAAAAAAATACATTTTATTTTATGGGATCCCCAAAGCGGTTTGTTCCCCAAATTTCCCGGAATCCTCCCGTGAGTAAAAAATAACTCAAAGTAGATATTCAACCCTTTGATAAACAATTAAAATTTTAAAAGAGGTACCTGAAAATTTCCCCCATGATTTTCCCATGGAGGTATACTAGTTCATTTGGGACCCACAGGAGTTTGGGGTATCCCCTTTATATCAATCTGAAACAATGAAAAAAAGAGACATAAAAAACCCAAACCCATCAAAAAAAACCCGGGCCTTTTTACCATGAATCCTTTTAGACAGGTAAAAATTTTGGGTACCTGTGAGAGTTGGTTTTCATACTCCTGATGGGAACAAAAGTTTTTTTGGTGGGCAAAATGGGCCCCACTAAAATAGAGAAAAAACCCGAGATATTTATAAACGGGCCAGTCCCCCCCCATAAAAAAAAAAACCCCCCCTGTTTCCCGCAACCCCCACTCATCACACCTGTAGTCCTGCTGCGCCTGGTGATGCGCTCGGCGTCCTTTGACGGGATGCGCATGTCCCGGGGTTACGAAAATGGCCGCGTTCATTAAAGGGATGTCTTTGCGCCCGCGTTAAAAACAGGGCATCGATTGATCAGGTCTTTGGGGATGCGCCATCCCCCCTGCCGTAGTTTAAAAGCCCTCCGGTCCCGAGACATAGTTAACATCTATTTCAAACGTTTCCTTTTCGAAAAGCCTCTATGTACAAATTATATTTAGGATACAGCTATACCGAGCTTTTATATAATAAAACCCTTTGTATGCTTAATTCCCTGGCGTGCCCCCTACTTAAAAAAAGATGACTTTACACCAATGCAGGTATTAAACCCAAAAATATCCCCAGCATATAAATGTGAGTGCTTTAAGGGTTTTGGGGGTGGATCTATAATACGGTTTTCGGTTTTTTAATAGAAATTTTTTGGGAGTCCGTTTTTTTTAAACAGAAGGGTTTAAAGAAAAATGTTTATAGAGACAAAAAGAGCTGTTACAGGAAACATGTTTAAAAACAAATGGGCTCATTTAGGCCCCTTTGGATAGGGGCTATTTTAACCCATTGATCCTTGTGTCTCCCTTTTTAAAATCAACTTGTCCCCGTTTCCCCCTCTACCCGGGGGTTTCATTTGTCAATACCTTTAAATTTTCATAGCATCCACCTTTCCATCAAAGTTTTTACCAGACGGTCGCGCGTTTGGTGTATTTACGTTTTATTCTTGATATTTACCCCATGTGCTCCCTTTTTCTCCTCTGAGTTTACGGCGTGTTTTGCCAAAATTTAATTTTAAAACCTTTACATGTAGCCCTATAGATTAAAAACCCACAGACATACAATTGATGAATCCCCTTTATGTTAAATTTGTATGGCTTTCAACCCTCTCCAAAAGTTTTTGTTGGCCACATATGCAAATTTTTTCGGTTTCCCCTTTAAAGCACCTTTGGGGGTTTTCCTACCTAAACAGGTCTCCCCCCCTGGGGGCCACAAAAATGACTTTGAATAAACGGTCCCCCCGAAAAAATCCCCCCTTGCGATAGGTGATAAAACGGTACAGCGGGCAGTATTTTCTTTCAGGGGTCTAAACCCGCAAAAAGAAAAAACCCCGTATTTCCTCTGATTTCATATACCATATCTTTCCTGGGATTGTCTCCCAATTTAAAAAAATATTTATTTTTATACCTTTTCCCGAGTAAAACTATCTTAGTTTTAGGGCGGGGGAAGATTTTCACGGGTCTTTTTAAATTTTCGCCCTTTTATAACCTCTTTTGGGGGCGAAAGCTTTAGGATAGCCCCTTACTCTAAAAACTTTCCCCTTTGATCTTTAGCCCTTTACTCTTAAAGGTGTTTAAGGGCGGAGCAGTTCCTCCCCAGCCGTGGGGTACTGCCCCCCTGGGAAACCCTCTCATTAGGGGTCTTGGGTGGGCAGCATCCCATTTTCCCCTAGATGTTGGTGGGGTGTCTTTTCCCGTAAAAAATTGTACTCAATGTGTGGTCAGTGTTCTTTGATATAGTCAAATCCCAAAAAGGGTATTTGTGTATTTATTAGAAGAAAAACCCGGAAAATTTTTTTCCTATTGAGTTTGATTTTGGGGAAAAACCCCCAAAAGCAAGGGAAATGTCAACATTTTCTCCTCTCCACAGTACAAAAATGTTTGTCTATGAAAAGTGCCAAAAAGACGACAGGGGCAGTCCGACATTTCATCGTCCTCATTTAAAACAATTTTGTGTTTTTCCACCAGCCCGGAGCAAAAAATTTGCATACGTGGGGCCAGGGTTTTTCCCCAAACGCAGTTTCCCATGAGTGGTGGTGATTTTGCGATCGAAAACCCAAAATTGTTGTTCTCAAGAGGGGAATCAAATAGGCAGTATGAAATTTTATTATTATTTCTGAAAATGAACCCCCTTTCTGTCAAAAAATATTTTTACCCCTTCCCAAAACCCTTTTTTATGCCGGGGTTTGGGGGAAAACAAAGCTTCCAACCCTCTTATTTAAAAATTTGGGTCCCCTTTATCAAAACCCCTACAAACCCTTTTAAATTTTGGGGGCAAGTCTGAGTGTCCCCTAAAAGTAGGAGGGTTTAAAAAGGTTTTCAAAGTCCCCCAATTTTTGTCAACATTTAAAACCCACATTTTTGGGTTAGGCTAATATTCCTGGCCTTTTTGGTCTGCCCTTCAGGGGATTAACCCCCTTATGTACTTTAGGCAGACTATAGAAGGTTGCCCTTCTTGGAAAGTCAGGTAATAGGAATCCATGTTCCTGTTTGCTTATCACATGCTTACATAAAGCCTCATCCAGCATGGTTTTCAAATGCGCCAAAAGGGTCATGGTAGGATCCTTTCTGAGTGTCTCATACCCGGACCTGTCATGTAAGAGGTCCAGGCACATCTTATGATATTGTTGGATGTCCATAACAACTACATTACCCCCCTTGTCCGCCGGCTTTATGATGATTGAGGTGTCTCTTTCCAGGTCCTTCAGTGCCTGTCTCTCAGATTTGGACAGATTATTAGGTCCATTCTTAACCTCACTGAGACACCTCAACTCACCAATCACCGTCTCAAGAAAGGAATCGATGCATGAATATGGTTGGGGGGGTGGTGCTTTATCACTCTTTTTGCACAGCGGGGTAAAGGGACCCTCACCTACTGGTTTCTCTTCTTCAGTCATTAGCTCGACTAGGGTCCTCACTCCCAACAAGTCCCCTTTTTCTATTCCCAATTCTTCACATTCCTTTGCATCTTTCTTGTGAAAGAACGCAGCAGGACTACAGGTGTGAGTGAGTGCGGGTGCAGGAAACAGGGGGCGTTTTTTCTTATGGGAGGGACTGGACTGCTATAAATATCTCTGGTTTCTCTAGTTAGTGGTGGGACACTTTGACACCAACAACTTTTGTTCCCATCAGGAGGAGTGACACCAACTCTCACAGGTACCATATTGTTACTCTGTCTTCAAAGGATTCATGGTGAAAGGCTGGTATTTTTTTGATGGGATTGGGTTTTTATGTCTCATTTTTTCATTGTTTCAGATTGATATGAAGGGGATACACCATCTCCTGTAGGTACCAATGAACTAGTATACCTCCATAGGAATCATGGTGGAGGTTCAGGTACCTCTTTTGATATGTATTGTTTATCTAAGGTGAATATCTACATTGAGTTATTGTTTACTCACTGAGGAGTCCCTGGAATTGGGACGAAACGCGTTTGGGATACATAAAATCAACTGTATGCTTTTTTGGGATGTAGGTGTTGATATAACGCCATATCCTTGAAGTAGTAACACCTTTAGCCTATTTTTCTCACTAATTTGGATCTCCTCCAGGTTATAGAGACTAATAGGGGATTGTGATATAGAGGTCTATTGGTTTGAACGTCTTATTTTTGGGATATACAGAATCAACTGTGTGTTTTTTTTTTTTTGGGATGTAGGTGTTGATATAGCGCCATATCCTTGAAGTAGTAATACCATTGAATGCTATATTACTGTAGTTATATGACAATACATTTACGATATTCCCTCTCTATTTGACATTATACCTCCCCCCTAGATAGTGCATAGGGTAGGGTGAGTTTGAGGGACTTCCTAGGTACTGGGTGGGGTCGCCCTTCTTGGGGCGGGTTCTCCGCATTGGATCAGTACCAATATTTAGTATTGCAGGAGACAGATTTTCATTATAATTCATGTTGGTAGTGTCCCTATCTATAGCATAGGGAAAAAAATTATTTTATCATTGTGAAATAAAAGTTAGATTTTAAAGGAATATTTTTTCTATGCTTTTCTTGTTGTTTATGATATATTCCTATAGTTTGTACACAAGGGAGACTAATTGATTTTTAGATAAAGAGTAAGGTATATTACTAAACTAGAGCTTGGCGGAAACCGAAAAAGGCCTAAACGGCATATAATCAGTTCTGTCAAAAATGATACCACGGTTGCGTCTTACCAACAACTAGGGGGCATTGCATCAGTGAGAAGCATTGCTCTTGAAGACTGTGCACATATTTGCATTAAATGGGCTGCCCACTGATATAAATGGGTACCATTAAATGCTTCATTTATCCTATAGGGGAATAAGACATGTGCCGCCAGGGTCTTCTTCAGATTCTAAATCAGGCATCCTCAAACTGCAGCCCTCAAGTTATTGGGAAACTACACCTTCCATCATGCATTTATATAATCTATAACCGTGGGAATGATGGGAGTTGTAGTTTCCCAACAGCTGGAGGGCCGCAGTTTGAGGATGCCTGTTCTAAATCATTGCTTGGAATGGGGGAGCAGGGGAACACCAGATGATTATCTTACCTTATAAGAAGCAGGATTTTCCAAAGCTAAAAAGCTATAGTCTCTGTATATCACCACAAAGCACCTATACCGCCTAGCTGGTTTTCATATTCACTATGAGCCTTCCTTATAATGCTCAATATGTTTAATAAGTCAGTCAGCCTTCACATTAAATACAAAAGCCAAAAAGGCAGCAGGTGCTTTGAACAACTTACAACAGAGGGACAGCAGACTAAGGCTACGGCTACACCGCATCAGACAAAAAGCGGACGAAAGTGGCCTTTTTTTTTTCCGATGCAAGACCACGTTTTTTGCCACATTTTGCGCAAAATCCAGTGTCGCTTCTCGTTTTTTTGCCATCGCCCATATAATTTTATTGTATGGGAAGACGCCAAGAAAACTAAAAGCGCCGGCGTATTATAAAACATCTAAGAGCCGAAAATACGATCATAAAACAGGGCAGTGGAGACATAGCTTAAGGAATAAGATGCTAAAAAGAAGAAATTATTTCAGTTTTTCCAATGTAATATCCACTTTAATGGAATTTTTCACCACAATGGTTACCTTTAAACGTGTACGGAAAGGTAAATAAAGACTATTACCAAATACACTGGTAATCATTTTCTGATTCTGCTTTGTTTAGGAGATATAGAAGATCTTATGTATTGTTAGCGTAAATATGTTTTTCTAGGCTAGAGACCATCTCTCTCTGCTCTCATTGCTCCAGCTGCCTAGTCTAACCATGTTGATGGCACTCCCTGCGGAGAGTTATCAGTAGGACAGGAGCTTGTTTATCTAGATTACTGACTAACTTTAACACCTTAGCGTTCTGTAGCCTTTTGTACTACATTTTACAAACCTCAAGCAGTCATGTCCCTGTAACAGGTTAAGCTAGAAATAGCAGAGCTGATATGCAAATAACTGCTGTAGAACCACCCCCAGCCTGGACAGGAAGTGCGAGTCTGAAGCGGACTATGGCTCTGTAAAACACCATAGTGAGAACACCCCTTTAAAATGTTACCTGAAGGGAAGGTACATTATACCAAAAGAACAAGAAAAAAAACACAATAGGTAATGAAATAAAAATACCCGCACCTCTAATTGTGATGCTGAATAACTTAAACCTTGTTTAGCTAGAAGGCTCTGGATACTATGGATTTGATGAAGAGTCTGTCTGATGGGAGCAGGGTCTGTTTCATTCACAAGATAGGCAAGTAGGTCAAACGCCTTTGACAGCTGGACCTTTCCAACACTGAGAAATAAAGGAACAATACAACCAGGTATGAAGTAAACATACATACAAACTCATTGTCGAAAATAGCGCATAATGTCAACTAGAATACAAACGTAATTAAAGCTGCAAAATATTCTTGGTATCCGTAGCAAATCATTGTACTCATTGCTAGAAATAGATCCATAAGTATAATACACAGCGTATGTACATCACTGGAAATAGACAAGTATAATACATATAATACATAAACAAACATGCTGATCATACACACACAGATGGAGCAAGCTTTATACTGACATTTAACATGTTACATATAATTAATTTCAATGCCAGATAACAGGCTGAGTGTCAATTTCATGTTTGCTCTATCCATATATAAAATCAAAAGATCATGTGAATCCCAATATAGGACATGACATTACTGCCTAATCTAGAAGACTTGCAAATGTGAAACAGGGTTGGATCTTAATTCCTCTGAAGTAATACGGAAATTGTGTATCCAATTTAAATAAGAACTACAACTTCCTCAGGGAAAGGAGCTTTATTTCTTCAAAGATGGAAAATCTGGACAGGAAATCCAACAGTTGCTTCTAAGCTCAATGCGCTCAGAACTGCATTATGTTTGTAATAAACTTTTTTTTCCCACTTCAAACATTGATTTATATTAGTGTTCTTTAGGCGCATAGCGAATCATTGCTAGTTTATTTAAGTCGCATACTTTAGGTGCATTCAAGTATGTCGTTCCTGGCGTAAAATGTGCCTAGATTTATTATATTACAGTTCATTTATAGAGAGAATAGGGCATCATCAGTTTTTTTTTGGGCTCAAAATACACCAAAATAATGGCACATTCGTATTGGGACATGTTGCCCTGGGTTTTTTCAGTCACTTGTGGTCTGCTTTTTAACTTATCACGTTCATGTTTATAAATGTAAAGGAAATGTCAAAATATAAAAATTTTAAGTTGCAAAAAATAAAGGTAAATCCATTCTTGTTAAACCTTCCTGAATTGTTGGAGGTAATAGTATACAGTCTACAAACCAACAAATGTTTCCCGAATGTTTGTCAGTTTGTCAAGTTTCCAGACAGATAATGAAAAAATAACTAAAAAAAGACCCTAAGGTTATGCCCATGTGAGGAGTATTTGAAGTCGGCACTACGATGATACCAATTTGAAAAAGTAGTCTTAAACCTAAAAGTAAAACATTCCCATTGTCATCAATAGAAAATACGTGGTGTTGTTCATTATTTTCGGCAGTCCGGTTTTCACCATAAAAAAAATAAACACCTTAGAACGTGTTCATTATTTGGTCGGAAAACATGTAAAAATGTACTATTAATGTAGATGGTGATGTCTAAAAACCTCTTGTAAGATGTGCCCCAAACATTTGTATGTGGTTTTCAACACAGATGCGAAATGAATGGGACTTGTTTCAGACTGCAAACCACTAGTTCAAAAATACCCTAAATCTACATGCAATACCTTGTAAATACTAAAGGTACAGTTTTCAACGTCAGAATCTGACGAGTACATTTTTCTCCTTATGTGGACATACCCCAAGACTAATTTAGCATGGTGTCTGTGTCCACAGCAGGTTACCAATATGAAAAACAAATGGTAATTACTTTTTGTAATCTTTAGTCTCCATATTGCACATTTCTTATTGTTTTTGATCATATCTTGCATCCCAGAAAGTATAATATTGGTATAATAGCTTCATTGTTTGTCTACACTGTGGCTTCTTAGCTGAATAGGATATTTATCTGAAAAGTAGCCAGTGGTGCGAATCAGAATTTGGGTTAGTCAAAATGTGTACATAGCACAAACCACAAGATATTGAGATTTGTTCACTTAGTAACGTCAATAAATCAGCCGCATGCTGAAACATCCAGAGCAAATCTAAGGTCAGGGAATATTTCCTGTCCAGTATAAAAACAAACAGCATTCCAATAAAACATACTGCAGGCAATGGAGAGAGCAGAACATGCATCAGCAGACAGACCATAAATCATTCCTTTTTGTGAGGTTAAAGCAAAGACTATAAGATCACTGTACGAAAAACTGTCTCCACCTTACTGAGGAAAGAAAGTCAGGAGAAAAAAAAATTACCTTGAAAGAACAAATGTGTCATGGATCAGGTTGGCTCGATCACTGGCAGTAAAGACAGTGTGATCATTTTGAAGTTGTTTAACAAGGCTACCCCAACCATCTTGACCATAATCCACTATGTAGTATCCAGCCATCTTCACATTAAACTTCAGCCAGGAGGGCTCGCTGGCCAGAACAATTTTATCTAAAGAGAAAACAGAAGGTATTGCTAAACCATATATTTACTTTTCTTGAAATATTGTTCTATGAGATTTTCAGGATTACTAAAGTTCTAGTAAAAAGGTATTTTGCAAACACAATGATGTAGGCACTAAAGTATTTTTATTACAGTGTTTAAAAATCAACTGTATAACTCTACTATGTGCAGAGCGGTCAGCACATACAAAGTAAAGTGCATTGCAACAACTTCTTTTTTTAGTTATTGGATTTATAGGGTATTAAAAGGTTAGGGATATTTGGCTTTTGGTTGAAACTTCAGGATGAATATAAAATTTCTTGGAAATTTTTTCAAAAGAACTAAATGAGACGAGACCATCTCTTTACAATGCTAATATCCAAGTGTTCAGTGTTTCAGTACTTTTTGCACATCTTGCCGATCTCTAGCAAGGAGCTTAATGGCAAAATTCCCAGTAACAGGTGTTTGATCTCTGAATCACCCAATAAATTTAGAGGATCAATTTGAATTGGAATTAAAACAGTTCTCATCATGCTCTTCACATTTTGACATAATGAGACCAAGACAACACCTTACAATTGATCAACATTACCTAAACACTGCGAGGCTTCAAGCAAGATGCTCTGAGACGGAAGTGGCCACTGAGCATAGTGTGGCACAGAGTTTCAACAGCAGGTTGCAACAGAGATAGAGAGACTGGAAGAGAAACAGAAAGGCAAAGAAGTGGACATCCTTTGGCTTCATCACAAACTGATGACCGCTTCATTGTAAACAATGCCCTGCGGAACCGAATGATGAATGCCACACAGCTCCAGGCATGTTAACATGAGGTGAGAGGCAACCAAGTGTCACGTCAAGTATCTTTTGTAAGTGTTTAAATCAGCGTAAACTTGCGCTTGGTGTTGTATGGCATTCTTCATTCGGTTCTGGCCTCATCCATTGTTTACAATGAAGCGGTCATCAGTTTGTGATGAAGCCAAAAGACGTTCACTTCTTTGCCTTTCTGTGACTCTTCCAGTCTCTCTGTTGTAACCTTCTGTGACAATCTGTCACACTCTAAGCTCAGTGGCCACTTCTGTCTGAGAGCATCCTGCTTGAAACCTTGCAATGCTAACGTACTATTGATCAATTGTTAAATGGGTTGTCTCCCTATAGAGTTTCAGAGATCTATGAATGAAATAATGTAACATTACTTCCTGGTCAGACTCCTCTATACAAGCACGGTGCAGTCACTCTGTATTCAGCTCTGTGTTTTCAGTTGCTAATTAGTTTAGAAGCTCTCTGGAACTGCTAGCAGGAGGTTTTATCTGATCTACAAAGACAAGCCTGTAATTAGTGCCGTTTACTTTAGTTAAAAACAAGCTTTTTACTGCCGGCCAGCACAGAGCTGCCGCGACCTGTGTGATGTCACTCCCTGCTATCACATAGAACAAACAGCAGGGGAAAAGCTGTATATAGGTCGGTCACTGATGGAACTGAAACAGCCAGGGAGGTGATCATATTACTTGTAGCATCTTAACAAAATAAGATGGACAAAGCAATATATTTGGGAAATGTCTTCATTTAGTGTTCCCTACATTTTGAAAGATATTCTTTCTAGTGAGAAATGCCTAAGTTTTTTCTTGGTCTCATGATGTCAAAATATGAACAGCATGATGAGGAGGACTGTTTAAATCCCTTTTCAAATTAATCCCCTAAATTTATTGGGTGATTCAGGAATCAAACACCTGTTGTAAAATTCAACATTTGGCTCCTTGTGAAAGATGAGCAAGTCGTGCAAAAAGTACTGAAACACTGAACAGTTGGACATGTGCATTCTAAAGTTAAGAGGGTCTCATTTTGTGCATTTTAAAAAATCTCAAGATATTTTATGTTCATCCTGGAGTTTCAAACAAAAGCCAAATATCCGTAACTTTTTGTAATACTGTATATGAAAAACCTCACATTCAATATAATGAATGGATTGGAACCATATAAGATGTAATAATACTGTATATATCAGATAATTCAACATGTATTTTAATGGCATAAATCTGAAGCTGAACCCTTGGATCTATGCCGTGGATGTGTAGTTTGCACTGCCATAGATCCACACTGGGATTGGCCCTGTTGTCATCACTGGTGCTAATTCTTCAGTTTTAACACACAGAATTCACAGTAAATAAGTGACTATACTAGAAAAAAATGTTAATGCATGTAAATGGGTTTAAGGAAGCCCCACTAACTCGCACTGAAAGCAGCGTCATTGGCTTTGACGCAGATTTTGAGATGGAATCTGTGTCAAATTCCAAGTCAGATGTTCTGTGCATACATACTGCAGCAAAGTCTCAGATACGCATTATCTTTTCCCGAGCTCAGTGAAGAATGGCAGGGGGTCACCATCCTGAGAAAATATCATGTAAGCTTGATAGATAAGGTCTACATTGCGACTTGCAAAATATTAAGCGCTCCCCTAACAGATTTCATAAAGTGCATTTCATGTCCTGCTCACTTGGGAATGAGCGTTACACTTTGGGCAATAAGTATTGAAACCTGCATCCAAGTGACTGATTAGGATTGATTATGGCCATCGCTTTGGGTCTTTTTGAGGTAAAAGGTTTTTCCATTTTTTTCTCCATAGGACCATGACTTTGTTAACCATGAATCATTAAAGGAGTTGTCTCACTTCAAACAATGATGGCGTATTGCTACCATGAACTGAGCATAGCTGAACGGCGCTGCTTGGCCATACTCAGAACTCCCATTAATGGCTGTGGGAATGCCCCGACCACCTCTCCATTACAGAAAAGAGGTTCCAGACTAATTTTGGAGACATATATGGGTCTCAGAGGGGGGACCTGGACCTATCAGACAATAATGGCATATCCTAGCACTATGCCATTATTGGCTAAAGTGGAAATACCTTTTAAGAGTATGCTTTCACTTTCAAGACATTAAAGGGGTTTTCTCGCTACAAAGATCATATCTGTAATGATGGGGACAGTAAAAATAAGTAACTTTTCAATTGGTTTGCATTATTTAAATCATTTAGTATGGCAACTATGAGCTAATCTGTGTTTTCTACACCTAAAACTACAGCCTGGGGGTTGCTATGATTTTCTGCCCGCATTTAGTGTAACACCCAGGTCGGGCCACGCCCCCTATATGGGACACACCCCTGTGCTGCGATTGGCTGTCCACACTCTCTGTGCTCACTCCCCTCCGAGTTATGTGAAACAGCTTGCCTGTGCTTCTTCTAATGATAGCTCATCTCATAGTGATAGCTGTAATGGCAGCTGTGCTCCGCTCACAGTGATAGCTGTAATGGCAGCTGTGCTCCGCTCACAGTGATATCTGTATTGGCATCTGTGCTAAGCTCAAAGTGATCGCTGTAATGGCAGCTGTTCTCCGCTCACAGTGATCGCTGTAATGGCAGCTGTGCTCCGCTCACAGTGTTCGCTGTAATGGCAGCTGTGCTCCTCTCACAGTGATCGCTGTAATGGCAGCTGTGCTCTGCTCACAGTGATCGCTGTAATGGCAGCTGTGCTCTGCTCACAGTGATCGCTGTAATGGCAGCTGTGCTCTGCTCACAGTGATCGCTGTAATGGCAGCTGTGCTCTGCTCACAGTGATCGCTGTAATGGCAGCTGTGCTCTGCTCACAGTGATCGCTGTAATGGCAGCTGTGCTCTGCTCACAGTGATCGCTGTAATGGCAGCTGTGCTCTGCTCACAGTGATCGCTGTAATGGCTGCTGTGCTCTGCTCAAGTGATCGCTGTAATGGCTGCTGTGCTCCTCTCACAGTGATAGCTGTAATGGCTGCTGTGCTCTGCTCACAGTGATAGCTGTAATGGCTGCTGTGCTCTGCTCACAGTGATAGCTGTAATGGCTGCTGTGCTCTGCTCACAGTGATAGCTGTAATGGCTGCTGTTCTCTCATAGTGATCGCTGTAATAGCAGCTGTGACAGCTCTATATGAAGGATCTGGACAATTACTGTCTCTCTTTAGCTGCCAGATATAAACACATGCTTGCAATTTGCATTTATCACATTTGTTTCATTGCAGGCTGTATTTATAACTGTTTACACCAATGCAGGTTCTGGATACAAGGAGCTTGTGGAGGGAGTCAACAGCTCTGCAGGCATGAGAACTAACTATTGCAGGAGGTCTGCAGAGCTGTGACATCCTCTCTCTTCCACTGCTCACATAGAATGATCATGACGACGATTAAGGAACGAGCAGGAAGGAGGTGTGATGAGGTCACCAGTCTTCAGTGAGGGAAGACCCACCTACTGGGATGAAAGACCCCACCCCTAGATTTGAAGCTGTAAAAGAGAGAGAAAGGTGGAGATGCCTGCAACAGCCAGTAATTAGAAAACCCCTTTAACATAACCAAATTAGTTCTAAAACTTTCTGGGGCAATTCCCAACTGTAAAAACAGTCTTTTTTTGTCTGGAATGAGAAAGGACAATTTAAAAGTTCTGGCAATATGTTTAGAACGTTTTCTTTCTGGATCCATCATTGGAAGGTACAAGCTGTGAAACTGGTAGAAGTAAGTGGTTTTTGCCATTGGCATTTTTTCTCTTTTGATGCAACATATATATTTGCAAAAATTCAATTTTTGTCAACAACTCTAACATCTGGTTTACAAATATATGGCCATTTTTACATTTTGGGTGGAGATACAATAACTGTGTAATTACAAAAGAAGGAATATAAAGCCATTTATTTGTATCCTGTATTTACTTTACAACGGCAAGAAATGGCTAAATCAGTTTCCATATTACAGTACTAACCTTTTTTCTGATTGAGTAAAAAGACGAAATTACATGTGGGTCCTTCACAAGGTCCAAATGTATAAGAAAGAGGCACATGCCAGAGGATGCTAGTAATAAGTAAAAAAAATTATTAAGCATAGATTCCATGCAACACAACACTTGAATAATAATCTTCATCAGTTCAGGAGTATTAAACTATGATTGTCAGGAAACCACCTCCAGTGTCACCTTTGTCAATAATATAGGAAGGAAGGAAGATTCCATCTAACACTAGTTACACAATATCATTCTACCAGTATTGTAATGCATTGTGCTACATGCTAAAAGATGCTCATCAAAATCACATCTGAAAATATCCAAGTCTGAAAAGCCGATACAAAAATGTTAAAAGCACATAAAAACTACAGAATAGCACCAAATCAGTCCCATGTAAGAGACTAAAATACCCATATCATGGACAGTAATCCTCAAGCTGTTAGTAAGAAATATGCCTATACGATCATAAACATTGCAATGTCAAATGGCTCGAAAGGCGAAAAGAAGAGCAATATCATCAAATAAAGTCCATGTGGGACCAGCTCACCCACATGGACTTTATTTGGTGATATTACCCTTTTAAGTGCTTTTACCTTTTAATATCCGATTTTCAGATTTGGATATTGTCTTGGTAATAAAAATGGGACTTTGATGTGCAGCTTTTGTACTGTGCAATATCTTTGTCTTTATTCTTAGTGGTGGTGTGTTCATTTTTTGGCACATCTTTCACTACTTAGATATATAGGACATTTATGTCAAACTATAGATTCCCATTTTTTTACTTTTATTTTTTTTTTTTAATGTAAAGTAAAGTAGAGGTGGTATGTCTCCTACTTACTGCAGGCCCCTCATTCACATCTGAGAGCAACAGGTCACTAAATATCAGTATTGGCAGATCCTCTGAGTAAAAGGGAACCTGTCAGCTACTTTATGCTGCCTGATCGATGGGCAGCATGAAATAGCTGCAGGTTTCCCCATCCTAACCTTGTGTCTTTTACTCCAACCCGCTGCGTTGTGAAGTTGTCCCGGGTGCAGGGAGAAGCCACTGTGCCTGGTCTGAGGTGCCTCTTCTCCCCGCCCCCTTCAGCTTTAATGACAGCTCTCTCCCATATTTGTCTATTGAGAGACAGCAGTCAGTCAAGCTGAGAGGGCGGGGAGGAGCCTCACATTGGACTCCTCTCCCTGCACACCGGACTCATCTCCCCACACCCAGCGCAACTTCACTGGGTGTTTACTTGGGAACACCGCAGTGTTTCTGGGTAAAACACACAGGATTAGGATCGGGTTACCAGCAGCTATTTCATGCTGCCCGCCATTCGGGCAGCATAAAGTAGTTGACAGGTTCACTTTAAGCTATATGTATGTATTTTTATAGTGCTGGTGATGCCAACACATGAAATAGACCAGAGTTTGCCCTGTCCAAGCTCAGATGCCCTTGAGCTGCAGCGTGGCCACTACTGAATGATATGTTTTATGCATGTCCCTAATAAAAAACGAATTCAGTCAAACAGGAACCTGGGCATCTTAAGCCAAATATACTGACAAGGTAATTACCAGGCCAAAAGAGAGAGAGTTACAGCAATTTCTAACCTAATATCTTATCTGTATCCAATCCCTTGAAAAGGTCAGTGAAATACTGGTGTCTTTCTAAATTTATGGAATAAGGAGACGGCTTATAATAGAGCTGACAACTACCGTATTTTTCGGACTATAAGGCGCCACAATAAATTAAGATTTCTCAAAATCGAAATTGCCCCTTATAGTCCGTGCCCTTATATAGAAATAAATTTTCACTTTCAGTTTCAGTCTTGTTCAACGTATTTACAGCTAATTTAGTGACACTGATTTGTAACTGATTTGCAGCTGATTTACAATAGTAAATACGTTCCGAAATCAGTTGCAAATCAGTTGCAAATAAGTGCCACTGGCGCGTACTTCGCGCCGGATTTACAACCCATTCTTTACAGCGGGTGATTCCGTCGCGAAATAAGGCACAATAAGTGGCTGGACCATTGTAAATCCGGCCGTATTGCGGCTGCAATCCGCGGCGGCAATACGGTATGAAAAAAATGAAGAATGGCCTATACGGCTACCATAGTCAGAAGCATCACTGCGTGCGGTGATACGTACAGCTCTGTGTGCACAATATCTGTGTTTCAACATTGTCTGTGCATTCAATACCGTACTGTACAGTTTTTATACCCACTACCCGAAAAATGCCTCCTGTTTAAGAGACATGCTTATGATGCTTGTGTTGAATAAAGTTTGGCTTTCGCTCTGAACTTTGTTTCATTTAATGCGCCGCGCCTTATAGTCCGGTGCGCCTTATAGTCCGGTGCGCCTTATATATGAACGGCGCTCAATGTTAATGCGCTCAATGTTAATGCGCCTTATAGTCCGGTGCGCCTTATAGTCCGGTGCGCCTTATATATGAACGGCGCTCAATGTTAATGCGCTCAATGTTAATGCGCCTTATAGTCCGGTGCGCCTTATAGTCCGAAAAATACGGTACATTTTTCTTCAACCAAGCCCATGTCTAGATAAATGAAAAGTTTCTACAACACAGCAAATTCCCCAACTTCGGAGACTGTATGTCCTACTTGTTTTGCTAATAAAATCATTGTGAATCACCACCAGCTTACTGCTTTGTGTTTGTGTCCATAACTTTAAGGCACAGGACAGTAAATCAATCAATAGAGCCCGCAATGGACTACTATAAAAGCATCACATTTAAGAAACTAAAAAAGACAAATAATGGACAATGCATTTCATGTGGCTATAGTCACTAGGAAGAACTTGATGGAGAGTGGATGTAGAAACATGAACTGTGTTGCTCTATTTTTATTGTTTTGTGTTGAGTCTTTTATTACGGTCCTTTGAGATCTCTATTTTTTCATATAGTGTCCTAACTCTATAGGCACAAACCCGAAGCAGTAAGCTGGTGGTCATTCAAGACAACTTTGCTATTGAACCTACTCTTGAGGGCAATGGTACAAGTGGATTGACTGCAAACATGTATTGATGCGATGAAGTGTTGTCCTTGATTAGTACATCCTGCATAGTAGAGTATAACATTTGTATGTTTATTTACCTCTTGCATCTTTTCAAGATCTACTACTCAAAGAGTACATTATTTTCTATATTCTGTGTCTTTTTTTTATCCTACTCCTATCCTATGTAAAGGAATTTCTTAAAGGGGTTTTGCCATGAAGTAAAATTTATGTGGGAAGCTTGAAAATTAAAAAATATACACTTACACCATTCGTTATTAAAAATTCTGTATCATTTTTGTTTTAGCTGCTACTTTAGTGTACAGTTCATCCCCAGTGGATACAACCAGTGATAGGGGCTCCTCAGTCCTGGCCGCACATGCTCAGACATCACCTCTCCTCTATTCCCTGCTTAGTAACCACACACACTCACTGCTGAGCAAGTGTTCAACCCCAAGTTCTGTCATTCTTTTTCTGTCCTCTGTACGCCTTAGTAATTAGTCAACAAGGTGTAAATAAATAGAAAGAAACCTCAGGCAGGCATGTGCATTGAAACAAAAAAAATCCCAGGTTTGCCTCCTGCATAGAATTGAACATAGGTTTCCTATGGAAGGCAGAAGTTCTAACCACTCCGCTACATTGTAGCTACTCACAGCTTTCCATAAACAGACCTTTGTTTGACTAGAGAGAGCGCAAAAGTCTAAATCTACACAGCAACTGACAAAATGGCGTCCAAAATCCGACGGCATTCTGACATTTGCTGGACCGCAGTCAATCTTCAGATTTGCCATAGGCCCCGAAGATTCAATGTAATGGGGCTGACTGCAATTCTGGGCGAAACCCTGCAGAATATACAACATGCTGTATATCGCAATGGTAAAAAAAAATCTGTGCTGTATAGACTACAGCATGGATCTTTATTGCTGTCTATGCAGCACAGGTTACAGTCGGATTTTCAGATAATTCAAAATACGGAATACGGCGGAAAACAGACGGTATTCCTTTGCTGTGTAGACCTTGCCTTAGGAGAAAGGTATGGTGAAGTCAAGTGGTGAGTCACATGATATGCAACTCACACATGCCCCCTTTTGAGCACACTGAAACCAGGCATGAAATGCCTTCATGGCAAAACCCCTTTAATCTACTTGTTTTGGCTGCATTCTTAAGTTGGAGGTTAAAGTGCCTATACGTGAAAACACCTCTGCAATTTGGCAATTAACACATCCACGACATCTGTAGCGACAAACAAGCACAACCTTTTCAATCTCCTATTTTTCAAAAACAATTGTTAACATATAATATTGGAGACATTTGAGAAAACAAAAACTACGTTATATATAATACAAAATTAAAACACCACCCACCTAGAATTCCCTGCAGCATTGCTGGAATTTACAGTTCGTAGGAATCGCTCCTGGCTCACAAACACCTCCTTCCCTTTCTTTTCCACAGTCACCAGAGGATATCCAGCTTGCTGAGTCCAGGTCTTCATGATGTTCTTCACATCTGGATTAGATTTTGTGACCTGAAGAGGGAAATGTTGGTATACTGTCATAAATGGCAATATATACAACATATCTGATAAATGATTGGTCGACAAACTATCAGTCGAAATTAGACTGACCTTATTTTATTGTATTTGACAAAAAAGCCATACAACTTAATTTGTTTCTTATTAAGTAATTTTCAAAATTAAGACTTAATCATAAATTTTATTGTTCGAAATAATTTGGTAAACTCTCCATGAACCCTTTTTTAATCAACTTATTTCCTGACTTTTGGTCTGGCCATGAATAACCAGAGAGAAATAAAATAGATGTACACATTAATTAAATATATGCAGAGATTGTTAGCTTCTCCCTCAGTCAAGGCACGGTATAAATCAGATGACATTTTTTTTTAAATGTTTTTTTTTCTCATTCCAACGTAATGCAAGGAGAACATTGATATGTTGATAGTCCAAATGAAACGTGATCATTTCCATGTACTAATGAAAGGTAAGAACATTGTATAAATACATGTTTAATTCTATAATTTGTGCTGTACAGATCAAATTTTGGGATTTGATGAAATAATATACTACAGCCATAATGTGATTTTTTTCAAGCTGTTATTTTAATTTCTTGAAGTAATAATTATGTCCTGCATAGATGAAACACAATCGGGATTGAAATAAGGTTAATAAAAACCAAAAACTTCCCCCACATTATACAACTATTTATCCTTGGTTCACCTGAACAGCGTCTTACAATTTTGACCAAAGATGTTCCTCAGCTCTGAACAAACCATTCCAATTTAAAACATTTATTATGCCCATTATTAGGATGCGGATACGGTGTGGCCTCAGTTTTTGATGGGATCTGGTTTACTTGTTTGCTCTACCATGACTCGAAGTTTATTCCAGCCAGGCTATGGAAAACCTTAAGTACTTTTCATGCACCATTCAGGAAATAGAGAAAAGAGTGCAAGAGAGACTACATTTGCCCTATGGCTCTGCTACTGTACACATTTGGTGTTCCAACGGAAGCCAAAAATGTGATGTGACTAGGCCACAGTTTATCATTATAATGGATGCCTATAACATACATTATATATATTATTGGTGCAATAGTAAGAAAATGGAAGAAATACAAAATGACTGTCAATCAACATTGATCTGGGGCACCATGCAAAATCTCACGTCATGGTATCGTTGATCATGAGGAAGGTGAGAGATCAGCCAAAGGCTATGTTCACATGGCTTATTTTGGGACGGATTTCAGTCCGTCATTCGCGCCGTACTGCGCGAATTACGGGCTGAAATCCGTCCCAGTCATAACGGTAATCCACAGTTCTCATAGAGAACTATGGATTCCGTCTCCTCTCCCCGCTCGCTAAATACGGCGAGCGAGTAGAAAGTGACATGTCAATTATTCAGGGTGGGATACGCGCCGTGGATAATGAATGTCTATGCGGCCCTCCTGCCCCACCGCACACGGCGTAATTGCGGGCGAAATCCGTCCCCGCAATTACACCGTGGATAACCCGTGTGAACATAGCCTAAAACTACACAGGGGGAGCTTGTTAATTATCTCATGGCAGCTGGAACCACCATCACCAAGAAAACAAATGGTAACACATTACACCATAATGGTTTAAAATCTTGCAGTGCCCGCAAGGTTCCCCTACTCAAGAAAGCAGATGTGCAGGCCCATCTGAAGTTTGCCGATGAACACCTGGATGATTCTGTGAGTTATTGGGAGAAGGTGCTGTGGTCAGATGAGACAAAAATTGAGCTCTTTGGCATTAACTCAACTCGCCATGTTTGGAGGAAGAGAAATGCTGCCTATGACCTAAAAAACACCGTACCCACTGTCAAGAATGGAGGTGGAAACATTATGTTTTGGGGGTGTTTCTCTGCTAAGTGCACAGGACTACTTCACTGATTCAATGGGAGAATGGATGGAGCCATGTAGTGTAAAATCCTGAGTGACAACCTCCTTCCCTCCGGCAGGACATTAAAAATGGGTCGTGGCTGGGTCTTCCAGCAAGACAACAACCCAAAACATACAGCCAAGGCAACAAAGGAGTGGCTCAAAAAAAGCATATTAAGGTCATGGAGTGGCCTAGCCAGTCTCCGGACCTTAATTCCATAGAAAACTTATGGAGGGAGTGGAAACTCCGAGTTGCCAAGCGACCGCCTCAAAATCTTAATGATTTAGAGATCTGTAAAGAGGAGTGGACCAAAATTCCTCCCGACATGCAGAAACCTCATCATCAACTACAAAAAAACATCTGACTACTGTGCTTGTCAACAAGGGTCTTGTTTGCCAGAGGGATTTTATTTTTTTTTGTGTGTGCTAAAAAATTGTCTATGTATTAAAACATCAATTTGGTCTTCAGTATTGAATGATTGATGGATATTTCTTTCTTATTTCAATTTATTATTTTCTATTATTACTTTTTTTTTTTTTTTATTTGATTAACCTGATCTCTGTCATTTCCATTGTGTGCTTGGCTTTATTTTCGCTAGAATTCATGTAATATGTTATTACTATTGTACATGCTGTAATAGATCCAGTCATTGAGCCGAGCTGATTTCAGGAAGTTTTTCTCCTGATAACAATGTGCCTTCTAATCTGACCCTATTTTTGCTATCTTTTTCAGCAATCGTAATATTTCCACCTCTTTCTCTCCCAGTGTACAGACTATTCCCAATCTATTAATATATATATCTTACCCGAGGTTTTTCTCACTGGGTGGTAGGAGATCTATGTATTCCATACAGTGGCTGCTGGGATGGGAGATGCGTGCATTCCCCAGTTCCCCTCTTCCCATGCTGCACACACACAATTTTCATTTAAGAATTTCCTACATAATAGAGCTCTTGTGAAGGTAAAATCTCCCCCTCTGCTCTCGGTGTAACAGCTTTCCCAGCATTAATGTTTTATACAATGTGAGACAGATCTGTTAGAACAGAGGTCCACCTAGTCCTCAGGACCAAGTCCAGTTTCCTGGAACGTATTAACCTTAGCATTGCCAAGGTGAAGTCATATTTCATGCATTCTTGACGATCCTGAAAACAAGACATTTGTGTGCATTGAGGATTGAGTTGGGGAACACTGTGTTAGAACACACAGTGCCAGGGGAGCCCTTCCTTAACGTATTAATAACATTGCAGCTCTCAAAATAAGCAGCATTTTCTTATTCTACTGCAAATGCAATACTTTATAAATGTTTTCTTGGATTTAATTTTGTATTCTTTCAATGTTAAAACCTCTAGACTTGGGCGTATTGTCTCGTATGGTACGTATAACTACTTTAACTCTCTGGCATCACGCTGAAGTTGGCGCATGCGCGGCTTGTGAATGGGCACACCGAGTGTTACGGCATGCCCGGAGAATAACTAGCGTCTTGTGCAGTAAGAGAAGCATCAGTGCACATGACCAGAAGAGACTATCCGGTTTCTATGGCATCACACCGAAACTGATGCATGCGTGGTAGGTGAACCGGCACACTGAGTATCGCAATATGCCCTGGACCGAACATGTGGCTGGTATCGGTCTATATAAGGTTAGTCAGTCCTGAATGTAGTGGCCATCATCTGTGCATCAGGCAGGAATATTCTTGCCTCTAATCTTTGTGATGTCCATGTTCCCCTGATGAACCCCGAATTATGTGACGGGGGGAAACGTGTTGGGACAATATGGGACAATTTGGACCTCCAAAGGAATAACGTTGTATGATATCTTTAATATATGATAATTTTTCATAACTTTTGAATCTGGATCTCCTATACTAGTTAAATTTGGAGACATCTACATATCACCTCTAAGTTCATGATAACTATAATAAGTCTATCCTCTGTTTTCTAGTGTTATCTGGAAGAGATTGAACTTGCTAGGCCTTTTTTTTTTTTTTTTTTTATAGATCTAGCTCATTATCTGAGTGTTGGTAGATAAGTGTCTATAATATTTGGTGTCACACCTTCTTTCAAGTAAGGAACTTTATAAGATTTAATAGGGCGAGACACCGAGGTGGGGCCAACCCTTTCGGGACAATTACCCTACCTGACATAGGTGATTGTAGGGTCTTCTTAGGGATAGATATCCTTGTGCATATTGTTGTTTAGTGTACCGGTGATAAGGTATGTAGATTGTTTTTACATTGGAGTATTTTATAGGCTAGAAATAAAGGTTATAATTTAGATATAGATTTTTATGTTTAAGGTTTAACGATTTTCTTATGGAGTGCCCAGAAAGGAAATTTACACGATAGAACCAACAGTTCTGACACTCAGCGGATAGAGCAATGGCCACCAAAAGCGCCATTTTCCATTAAAAAAAACGTAGGGAAACTTCCTGTAATGGCTCAGAAAGCGAACACTGCATGGCCTTCAAAACAAGATATAAATCCCATGGTTCGATAGGCCTACGAACCGGTGGAACGGAATACGCGACACCCTGCAAGAAGGTTTTATCCTGCGAGCATGAGGCCAAAATGCACTGACACAGAACGGAGAGGGCAAAAATCTGATTTCTCGGAGAGGAAAGGCCAAGCCAAAGCTCCAGGCCTGACTGCAGAAAGAAACAGCACCATTGGGGCAAAGCCTATCAAAGGGTGAAATTCCTGGGCCTCAGCCCAGGCAAAAAATACCTTCCAGGTATGTTAATAGATCCAGACGGACTGAAGCTTGCGTGCTCGAATCACAGTTCGGATAACAGAATCCGACAAACCCCGAGATTTTTAACGTCGCCGTTTTAACAGCCACAACGGCAAATGCAGCCGCGGTAAAGTGGGGTGGAACAGCGGCTACTGCGAAAATAGGTCCGGCCAAAATGGAAGTGGCCAAGCAACATCTGCCAATAAGGCGATGAGATCAGCGTACCAGGACCTGTGGGACCAATCTGGGGCGACAAGACTGGCTATTAGCACAGTGGAAAGAGGTAGATCAGAGCAAACTGACTGCAAGATAGGACCAGCGCATCTACTGCGAGAGCCAGGGGAATTGATGGTTGTGACCAGACATGAAATGGATCAACGTTTGGCGTGCCCCACCTCTGGTAGAAGAGCCCACTCCCCGGAATCGACACTGCTCAAATAAATATATACAATATCTGACAAAAGGTATTACACCCCTCAGATTTTTGTTTGTAAATTATTCATTGTCCAGAAGTCAGTGTAAGTTTGGTGTGCCTTCAAAATAACTCAACACACAGACATCTGTGTCTAAATCACTGACAACAGAAGTGAGTATGCCCCTAAGTGAAAATGGACAAATTGTAGCATTTTGGCCAAGACCATGCAGCAGTTTCACAAGACCGGTTCCACTCACAACTGGCCTCGCCATGGTCGACCAAAGATGTTGACTGCACATGCTCTGGCGTCATATCCATGGATTTTCTTTTCCATATAGATGTATGAGTACTGCCAACATTGCTGCTGAGGTTAAAGGGGGGAGGGTTCAGCCTGTCAGTGCTCAGACCATATGCTGCACACTGCATCAAATTGGTCTGCATTGCTGTCGTCCCAGAATGAAGCCTCTTCTAATGATGATGAAAAAGAAAGCCTGAAAACAGTTTGCTGAAGGCAAGCAGATTAAGGGCGTGGATTACTGGAACCATGTCCTGTGGTCTGATAAGACCAAGATGAACTTGGTTCAGTTGGTATCAAGCATGTGTGGTAGCAACCAGGTGAGGAGTACAAAGACAAGTGTGTCTTACCTACAGTCAAGCATGGTGGTGGGAGTGTCATGGTTTGGGGCTGCATGAGTTCTGCCAGCTGTGGGGAGCTACAATTCATTGAGGGAACCATGAATGCCAACATGTACTGTGACATACTGAAGCAGAGCATGATCCCCTGCCTTCAGAAACTGGGCTGCAGAGCAGCATTCCAACATAATGACCCCAAACAGACCTCCAAAGAAAAGAAAAAGAAAAGGAGGGTAAAGGTGCTGGACTGGTCAAGCATGTCTCCAGCCCTTAACACTATTGAGCACCTGTGAGGCATCCTCAAACGGAAGGTGGAGGAGCGCAACAACCACCCGCTCTGTCATGATGTCGTCATGGAGATGTGGAAGAGGATTCCATGGCAACCTGTGAAGCTCTAGTGAACTCCATATCCAAGAGAGTTAAAGGAGAGCTGGAAAATAATGGTGGCCACACAAAATATTGACACGTTAGGCATAATTTGACCATTTTAACTTAGGGGTGTACTAGCTTTTGTTGCCAGAGTTTTAGATATTGATGGCTGTGGGCAGAGGGCACCCCAAATTTACACTGTTATGCGAGCTATACGCTGACTACTTTACATTGTGTCATATCTTCAGTGTTGTCCCATGAAAAGATATAATACAATATTTACAAAAATGTGAGGGGTGTACTCACTTCCGAGATACATATATACACACATACTAACTGGCTTAACAGATGCCAGAAGGAAATATCCACTTACATATTATATAAGTCTGTATAATACACAAGTTGCAAAGTGTCAACCGTATAGGAGTCTTCATCAAAGCGCCATCATGCTTGAGAAACACCGATATAGAGTTAAAACATTGCAATTTTTTAAATTGTATGGACTAAAATGAAAGCCGATATGGCCTATTTGAGGAAAACGGACTGACTATGAGATTCCATAGCTATCTATAAGGGGATATCGATGTCTTTTTTTTCCCACTTTTTACCTCTGTCAGGCTATTTGGCTATTTAACCGTAAGGTCAAAGCTCCCAGCACACAAGTTAAATGCACATCCCAAATGCATAAGTGAAAACCCCTTAAGAATTATTACAAAAAAGCTGTTGGACACATACCAGGTTCATGCTGTCCCATAAACCATCACTCTTTGTGGTTTCATATTTATGGTCTTGCAAATACTTAACAATACATTCATGAAAGACTTCCTCAGTCAGAAAAGCACTCAGCATCTGCAGAATGGAAGCACCCTACAGAAAAAAGAAAACAATCCAGTGAGAAGAAATCACTATGTACATATAAAGTTAAAGGGCAGATTACTGAAATCTATTTATCCAAATCAATCTATTGATACACATAGATAATTGGTAACATCTACTCCTTTGTATGAGCACACAATATTCTGTGAGGCAAGGCCTGCATGGGGATCAGTGAGGAATAAGGTGTCAACATCTATGGGCTCACATGGCACTTCTCATGCTGCAGAGCATTGTGTTACTGCTTTAAATGGCTCACAGTACACATATGAGGAACCCAAACTAGCAGATGGGGTATCCTTGTACTGCAGAAGTTGAAATATTCATTCCATTTAGCATCCTAAGACAAGGTAAAAAATAAAGTTGTTATTTAAGCCTATATAGCTATAACCACATCTGTGTGTAGTGTGTACTTAGAACTTTCAACGAGTCTTGTAATTTTCAACAGCAAGAATAGCACAGCGTGCAGCTCTATTCTAATGGTCAAAAATGACAGAAGCCTAGATGGAATGCAGACAGACCTCAGCAGAACTTAACAGGGTCCATTGGTCTCCAACGAGACCTTGTGCTACAGATCTGTCACAGCATTGTGGTTTACATTAGGAATAAAGGCCAAGAGCAGATCTGAACAGAGCCTTATTTAGTTATGTCACCAGAACAGGATACTATAAAAACGAGAACATTCAAAGAATGATATAAAATTATGCAATGGCAAATATGGGAAGGAGGGAGAAAGCAAACACAGATTAGAAATATAAGGTCAGTGGCTTTACAAGTCCCGGGAGAGTGGTATTATTAAGAGATGGTAAATTGGAAGCTTATATGGAGACCTAAGGACTCAAAAACCAGGGGAAAAACAAATAATTAGCTTTATACAATACTAGGAAGTAGTCGGCAGCTTCCAATAATGTCCTCATGGCTCTCAATCTATTTTACTCAAACCTGTTTTGACATGTGCAAGGCAGATATACATTTTTTATTATTTAAATTAACTGTCTACATCATAGAAAAAATAAATAAGATGCTAGAACAGGCCAATAAAAAAAAAAAACACTATAAACCTATTCATCTGCTCCTTCATCCCAGTGCTGGGTCTCTCCAATCCTCTGTTCATCATGTTTCTCTTTCAAACAAGACATCACTGATGACCGCTGCAGAGGTCAATGCCACTCACTGACATCCTTTATTGGAAGTAAACAACTCTGTAAGTGGAGGCAGGTGAAGCCAACAATGGGTGACCTCTGTTTAAGAAGACAATGAAGATAAACAGAAGCCGACCAAGGAGACCCAGCGCTGGGATACCATATTATTTCATTTTTATAAGTGACCTGAACAACCCCTAAATAAATATTAGTGCATGTATATGTATATTGGTTATACACATACATAAATTTATATATATATATAATTATATATATATATATTATATATATATATATATATAATATATATTATATATATATAATACATACATACATACATACACACACATACACACTCTACCATTTGAAAGTTTTAGAGCACCTCAATTCTTCCAGGTTTTATCAATATTTGCATAGTTTAAGGTCTCACATTTTTTTTAATAATTTAGACGTTGATAGGAATTGTTTTCTTCTTAGCCGTTTTAATTTTGATATTGTATATTCTTTATTTTTGGTTTTCTGTATATGATTATGGGGCAGCCATCTTGCCTGAGCTGCTTTTAACAGCACTTTGAGAGATGCTTTACAGCAACTTCGTGGGCATAGGTGCCTGTGAGCAAGAGCAGACCTTTTGATTTCCATAGAAGAGCTTTTTAGACACAGTTTGTGACCTGGGAAGAAATCACTCTGTAGGAAGGGGGAGAGGGTCAGTTGTGACTATGTTCCATTATGAATGGTGGATTTTGTGTGATCTATACATCTTGGTATCACCTTTCAGTGTAATTCTGCCTGTGCAGATAATGAGCAGAAGGCTGAAAATCTCTTTCTCTACAGAACAGAAAGCGTTAGACTAGTATTAGGCCTAGTGGCCAAACTGAAAACTGCGAGACTTCTGGATTTTTAAAAAATATTGCTAAGTGATATACAAATTTGTATAGACGGACACAACTGGACAGAAAATGACTGTACGCTGCTGCCACCTGTTGGAAAATTTTGGATTTCCACCATTGTATTGAAAACGGAGTCTCTGTTCACACTCTATTTGTTGTACCCCATACAGCTGTATGCAACCATATGATATAGTTGCATATGTGTGCCACCGACTCAAGAAGTGTAGTCGACTATATTATCCAATACAGTAGAGAGCAGAATTCTACATATCTATGTAGGAAAGGTCAACACACACCGGTAGATTATCTGTATGTATGTATGTATGTATGTATACATACATATATATATATATATATATATATACACACATATACACTATACACACACACACTATATATATACACACACATATTACAATACATAAAACACACACACCGCACCACAGATACTCGGTGTGTGGTGACCTTTATATGTACGTACATACACTTATATATAATATATATATATATATATATATATATATTATATAATATATATATATATATCATATATATATATATATTTATAATATATATATATATATACTATATAACATATATATATCATATCACTATACTACATCACTTACAACATACACACGCACACATACATACATACAGGACACAACTGGACGGAAAAAATGACTGTACGCTGCTACCACCTGCTGGAGAGTTTTTGGAAACGAGTCTGTGGTCACACTGTATTTGTTGTACTCCATACAGCTGTGTGCAGCTATATGATATAGTTGTATATGTGTGCCACTGACTTGAAAAGTGTAGTCGACTAGATTATCCAACACAGTAGAGAGCAGAGTTCTACATACCTTGATGTAGGAAAGGTCATCAAATATCTCCTCAATCTGCTCTGGAGACTGCACATCAGTAGATATTGCATGTGTCGTTTGTAATGAATCTTTTTCCAAGGCATCACAACGTGCTTTCAAGTAGTTTTCTTCCTAGAGGCAAATGAAAGCATGCTAATGCATCAAAGCATACAATGCACAAAATACCCAATTTATTTTTCAAGGAATAAACATACACTAACAAGAAAAGAAAAAAAGATTAGGAATAGTAATGCACAGGTACCACATAAAAAGCAATGTGTAATGGACTGCCTGGCACCACTTATTCTAGCCTTAATTATATATGTGACCAAAAAGGGTTTTCTTCAAAACACCAGTAAAATGATCTTCTGATGGATCAGAATCAAAGTGGAAGGTTACTGGGCCAACACTGAATATCAAAATCAAAAGAGATATAGGGCTAGCTATGGCACTGTCCATATTTTAGACGCAAGGTGGCAGATTTATCAATAGTGTCTTACTCTTAGACAACCTAAAGTTAGATTAGACAGACATTTATCACAGTGTAGGTTAGAACTGTCTAGTCCAAGTGTGTACCATTGGCTTACTGTAACGCCAGAAACTGTGACAAAATTGTGCCAAATTTTTCGGATCATTTAAGACACGCCCTTTCCCACAAAACCACATCCCTTTTACGAGGCCATGCCCCCTTTGATGGACGAGGCACAGAAGTGCCTGAAACTGTCTAAAAACACATAATAAATGTGGTGTAAAGCTTGTAAGACATTATTTTTGCCGCAAACTGAGGCAGAATTCTGGCGCAAGTGCCTTGATAAATCTACCCAAGGGTGTTAGGAATCAGGGCAATACCACAAAAGTAATTATATATTTTTTTTTAAAAGAAGTGTCCCCAATAATGAAATAATACTGAAAGGCTATGCAGTCTAATATAATTTGTGTATCGATTTTTTTATTATGTTAATGATCTTTGCTTGCTATCACCGAACATGAACCTTGGTTTTTATACAGTTCTCATTTTATCTCCCACATGCATAGGATCACACATATTGTGTATTGGGTCTGACAGTGTAACTTCAGCTCATGTGACTCTCAGTCCTTATATAATGTAATATTTATATGTTTACAGAGCAATAAACTGAAAACTAGCACAGAAAATATTACAATAAGCCTTGTAACCATCATGATGGCTCATTTCTGCATCTGAACTACAATGCACACAGAGAATAGTCTATAACCACAGTGTCATTAGTTAAATTCGAAAGCTGCCGCCCATGCAAAACCTGTAGGAGACTCATTTGATCTAGAGGTAATATTTACAGATCCTGCTGACTGTTCAAAAGTGTCAGCGAGATGTAAGCCAAGAGCTTTTATCTCATCCCCTCCCACTATAAAGACACAGGGTGGAATATATATCAAGGACATGTAAGAGACAACCAATGAATCCTGTACCATGATGCTGAATTATTGATCAAGCACTTGTCTTTTGAAGTAGCAAATCCAGCGGTTTATGCTGATATTTCAACTAATTATTCAAAACACAGCGCATCATGAAGAGTCTGCTCATATCCAAAACAGTAAGATTTATAAGGTTCCACAATATAAATGGTTGCCATAAACAAATACTTAGTGCATTAAGCTTCTTTTGCATATAAATTTAATATTATTTGCACACGTTATACGTACAGCAAACTTTCCTCTTCAACATTTTAACACTTATATAAGCGAGTAATCATACGGTGACAATAGCATGTTATATCCAACCTTGATGTCTTGAATTGGCTAAGAATAGCCTGCAGTTCGTTGCAGCTCTGAACGTGCGGTCTCCATCACTCTCCTGCTCGCTAGCACCTGCTACGTTTCGGGGTACGCCCCCTTTGTCAAGCATGACGGGATAGTGTTGTAGCTGTATATATATACAAATTCTAATACATTAAAAACATATTAAAACAACGTAGACCAATAGGGAATTTGTGTATTTCTACTCTGCTATTCCCATTAATCTTTGTTAGTTTTATTTCTATTCTATTTTCTATTCTACGAGCTGTGGATCTTAGAGATACGCACTCCATCTATACTCCTCGTTCAGACCTCCCGGTGCTAGTGTTTGAAGCTGATTAATCCGGAAAACTTCCCTCTGCAATAGTCTTGCGGTAACATCCGTTACTTCACCAGGGAAAATTTCTTCTAGCTCACTCACATTATGCCGACATTCATAGAAATGACGTGCTACAGTCGATTCTCCAAACTTTTTTGTTTTTTCACTGCTTTTAGATTGTTTTTTCTTTTTTCTAAACTAGATTTGTATAGTCTAATTTGGGATTTGTGCTCATTTATCCTCACTTTCATTTTTATTGTGGTTTGTCCAATATATGCTTTCCCACAAGGGCATTAAGCATATATATGACCCTCTCTGAATTGCACGTAAAGTATCCTTTTATCTTGATCTCGTGACCCTGAGTGGGGTGATTTACAACGTCACCCTTTATGATGCTGTTACAATTTTGGCATGCGAGGCATGGAAATGTCCCACGTTTCTGAGTACATAAGAACTGTTCATTGATACTCTGCGTTTTCTGTATGTCAGATCGTATAATATAAATTCCTACTGTCTTCCCTCTTCTGTAGATGAATCTGGGTTTTTCTACACATAATTTGCTGAGCTCTGGATCACTTTGCAAAATTCTCCATTTTCTCAGTATGCAATTTTTTATTATGTTAGAGTGCCTATCATACATCGATATGAAATCCAGACCAGATTCCTTAGGTTTTATTTTTTTCTTTTGTCTCATTACATCTCTAGATATCAAGCCCACTTCTGTACCACACTTTCTTGTTTCTTTTTCATCATATCCTCGTGCTACTAGTTTAACAATTATTTTTTTTGTTTATTATATTCTTCATCCGAGGTACAAATCCTCTTAGCCCGAATGAATTGCCCCTTAGGGATCCCCTAAAGGTGCTAGGGGCATGATAGCTCTCTTTCCGTAATAAATTGTTTCGATCAGTAGGCTTGGCATATAGAGACGTACTCAATTTGTTTCCTTTTTTTAGTGATTGTCACATCCAGGAAATTAATTGTATCCGGATGTTTAGTTACTGTAAATTTCAATAGTGGATGTATGGAATTGATGTATGCATTAAATTGTAATAGCTCATCCTCAGTTCCTGTCCAAAACATCAGAATATCATCCACGAATCTGAGCCACAATACAATATTATGGCCCAGATTAGCGTGTGTAACAATTTTTTCAGTTTCCATTTTGGCCATATAAATATTAGCAAAACTGGGTGCTGCCGACGACCCCATAGAAGTCCCTTGTTTTTGTATATAAAAATCAGTTCCAAACCGGAAGTAATTTTTATTCAAAATAATTTCCAAAAGTGTAATGAGAAATGTAATCTCAGCATTTTTTAACTTAGGGTCCTCACATAATTTTTCCCTTACTGCTTCAATGCCCTCTTCTGTGGGAATATTGGTATAAAGGCTTTTAACATCATAGGTACAAAGTATTGTTACTCTACTAACGTCAAGATGTTCAATCTTATTCAATAAGTCATTTGTGTCTTTCAAACAGTGGGGGAGATTGGTGACTATTTTCTGCAAGTAACTATCAATAAATATGGCTAGTGGCTTGAACAGAGAGCCGATCCCGGATACAATGGGCCTTCCCGGTGGTTGGTCTAAACATTTATGTATCTTGGGGACCAGGTATAGAATGGGGACCCGCGCATGTTCAGTAATTAACATCTGACCAATTTGTTTCGTAATTATTTCCTTTTCAATAGCATCCTGTATTATGGTATCTATCTCCTTTTTAAACCTCTCCGTAGGGTCTGCTTCCAAGGCTTGGTAAACCTCATTGTTTTCTAGCTGTTTTTTTGCCTCATTGATATATTGTTCTCTATCCATCAGGACCGTAGCTCCGCCCTTATCTACTTTCTTAACTATCACAGACTTATCCTCTCTAATTTATTTCAATGCTTGCATCTCCTCCTTTGTCATATTAGGTCTTTCTTTTTTGACTAATTTATCCCATCCCTCAAATACCTCCTTTTAAACTAGATTTTCAAATGTTTCTCTCGCTGAGTTAGTGACCTCTGGCTCATATTTACTTTTTTTTTATTAATTATAAAGGTACAGTACTATCAACCCTTTTCTGCGTTTTTCCAAGCATCATTTTTAATTTAATCTTGCGACAGAACTTATAGAAATCCATATCAATGAGGCAAAAAAACAACTAGAAAACAATGAGGTTTACCAAGCCTTGGAAGCAGACCCTACGGAGAGGTTTAAAAAGGAGATAGATACCATAATACAGGATGCTATTGAAAAGGAAATAATTACGAAACAAATTGGTCAGATGTTAATTACTGAACATGCGGGTCCCCATTCTATACCTGGTCCCCAAGATACATAAATGTTTAGACCAACCCCCGGGGAAGGGCCCATTGTATCCGGGATCGGCTCTCTGTTCCAGCCACTAGCCATATTTATTGATAGTTACTTGCAGAAAATAGTCACCAATCTCCCCCACTGTTTGAAAGACACAAATGACTTATTGAATAAGATTGAACATCTTGACGTTAGTAGAGTAACAATGCTTTGTACCTAAGATGTTAAAAGCCTGTATACCAATATTCCCACAGAATAGGGCATCGAAGCAGTAAGGGAAAAATTATGTGAGGACCCTAAGTTAAAAAACACCGAGATTACATTTCTCATTACACTTTTGGAAATTATTTTGAATAAAAATTACTTCCGGTTTGGAACTGATTTTTATATACAAAAACAAGGGACTTCTATGGGGTCGTCGGCAGCACCCAGTTTTGCTAATATTTATATGGGCAAAATAGAAACTGAAAAAATTGTTACACACGCTAATCTGGGCCATAATATTGTAGTGTGGCTCAGATTCGTAGATGATATTCTGATGTTTTGGACAGGAACTGAGGATGAGCTATTACACTTTAATGCATACATCAATTCCATACATCCACTATTGAAATTTACAGTAACTAAACATCCGGATACAATTAATTTCCTGGATGTGACAATCACTAAAAAAGGAAACAAATTGAGTACGTCTCTATATGCCAAGCCTACTGATCGAAACAATTTATTACGGAAAGAGAGCTATCATGCCCCTAGCACCTTTAGGGGGATACCTAAGGGGCAATTCATTCGGGCTAAGAGGATTTGTACCTCGGATGAAGAATATAATAAACAAAAAGAAATAATTGTTAAAAAACTAGTAGCACGAGGATATGATGAAAAAGAAACAAGAAAGTGTGGTACAGAAGTGGGCTTGATATCTAGAGATGTAATGAGACAAAAGAAAAAAATAAAACCTAAGGAATCTGGTCTGGATTTCATATCGATGTATGATAGGCACTCTAACCTAATAAAAAATTGCATACTGAGAAAATGGAGAATTTTGCAAAGTGATCCAGAGCTCAGCAAATTATGTGTAGAAAAACCCAGATTCATCTACAGAAGAGGGAAGACGGTAGGAAATTATATTATACAATCTGCCATACAGAAAACTCAGAGTATCAATAAACAACAGTTCTTATGTACTCAGAAACGTGGGACATTTCCATGCCTCGCGTGCCAAAATTGTAACAGCATCATAAAGGGTGACGTTGTAAATCACCCCACTCAGGGTCACGAGATCAAGATAAAAGGATACTTTACGTGCAATTCAGAGAGGGTCATATATATGCTTAAATGCCCTTGTGGGAAAGCATATATTGGACAAACCACAAGTAAAATGAAAGTGAGGCTAAATGAGCACAAATCCCAAATTAGACTATACAAATCTAGGTTAGAAAAAGAAAAACAATCTAAAAGCAGTGAAAAAACAAAAAAGTTTGGAGAATCAACTGTAGCGTGTCATTTCTATGAATGTCGGCATAATGTGAGTGAGCTCAGGTGGTGCGTTATAGAAGAAATTTTCCCTGGTGAAGTAACGGATGTTACCGCAAGACTATTGCAGAGGGAAGTTTTCTGGATTAATCAGCTTCAAACACTAGCACCGGGAGGTCTGAACGAGGAGTGTAGATGGAGTGCGTATCTCTAAGATCCCCAGCTCGTAGGGAGGATAGACCATAGGAGGAGAAATAGTGAAAATAAAATAGAATATAAATAAAATAAACAAATATTAATGAGAATAGCAGAGTAGAAATACACAAGAAATTCCCTATTGGTCTACGTTGTTTTTAATATGTTTTTAATGTATTAGAATTTGTATATATATACAGCTACAACACTATCCCGTCATGCTTGACAAAGGGGGCGTACCCCGAAACGTAGCAGGTGCTAGCGAGCAGGAGAGTGATGGAGACCGCACGTTCAGAGCTGCAACGAACTGCAGGCTATTCTTAGCCAATTCAAGACATCAAGGTTGGATATAACATGCTATTGTCACCATATGATTACTCGCTTATATAAGTGTTGAAAAATGTTGAAGAGGAAAGTTTGCTGTACGTATAACGTGTGCAAATAATATTAAATTTATATGCAAAAGAAGCTTGGCGCACTAAGAATTTGTTTATGGCAACCATACACATTGAGGAATACTGAAGAGGATAACGGAAAATCCTATGTTGCCTATTTCAAAGAGTAATCAAGGGATTATGATATTGCTCTAAGACGGATAAGCTGATATAAGTGAATACAGATTTATGAGGTTGTCATCTGCAGCGTATAGCATGCATGATGACATGAGCAGACATCAAAGCAAACTGCTTGTTAATGCTTCCCAATTTACATAATTAGAAACCTAATTACAGGCTGGTGATAATATTCGGCACCTGCATGTGAACAGCACTAGGTACATACAGCTTAGCTGTAGGCCAGAGGTGCACAACTATTTCTGGTCCAAGGGCCACACTGTCATATTGTACCTTTCCCAGTAAGTCTTAGAGGCGTATTTCCCATCTGAAATCCTTATGGCACTTCAATTGTAAGTGCCCACAATGGCTGAGAGGTCTTGATTCCACTTTAGAGACTAAGATCAGAAAGAGGATATGAGGCGCCTATATTCATTGTAGTTTCAGAAGTGGTTGTTTCACAAATATAATTAAAGACAACACCAAACATATAGAGCCTCCTCTCCAACTCATCTCCTCCTCTTTGGAGTCCGGAAGCCATCAGACATTTTTATATCTGGTGGATCTGCCATGGTTGTGTCAGAAATAAATACACCTTTGAGGAAGAAATTCAGAGATGATACAAAAAACAGTTTACTGTATTGATTTAAAATAGCATATACAGCACTATAGTGCCCACCAGAACATTGCCAGCCATACGGCGCCAATGATAACAATACCAGCCATACAGTGCCCATCATGACAGTGCCATCATTGAAATGCAGCTGTCAAAAGATGAATATTTCTTTCCGCAGTATCAGAGTAGAGACAAAGCATGTGTTGATGACTAGGGGGCTGCACAGAGAGGAACTGGCGGCCACATGTGGTCCCTGGGCTGAATAAGTGCACCTCTGCTGTACACCAGTCACTTTATTGTCTGATAGCTATTTCTCCCGACTCCCCTATACACATGCATGCTTCTCTTACAGCAGCTAATCTCTCACAGGGTCCTTCAACTGGGCCAACATGTCCAATCCCTCTCTTCTCTGTCGTCTGCTGTCAGGGAAGAGTCTGGTGAGCACAGCCACATAATAGATGGTCGACTAATCCTGCTAACAATCTCCAGGATTGACTAACAATTATTTAGTGCTTAAAAGGTAACTTTAGAGATTGTGTTTCGGCAGCTGATCACATTAGTATCAAGTCCAAGAAGGTCAGCAAATAACAAAAGATTTTTGTTTTGTTATAGGTTTTCTTGTTCTCCTAGAACAGAGTCTAACTATACAGCTCATTCTTGAAGCCCTAACACTGTGTATTACCTACTTAAATATATGCAGCAGCACAGTGGCTTAGTGGTTCAAATCAAATTAACAAAAACACCTCCAAGAAGTCTGTTTTTTCTACCAGTGTTTCCAGGTTTCCTCCCAAATGTGGGGACAGGGACCAATGCAAGTGGTGATCTCTGTACAGCACTGCAAAATATGTCAGCACTACATAAATAATATATGCAAGCCCAAAGCTCAGCAATAACACTAGTCACATATTAGATATATCCATTGGAATGCAAGGAGGTAGTTACAGAAATTCCATGCAGATCGGTCATCGGTGCAGATTTTACCTTGGTTTTAATATGGATTTTACTGCTCTTTACTGTGATAAATCCACAGCACAATCCACAACATTTGGTGCAGTTTTTTTGTTCGCAGGTCAGTTGTGAAAAAAACAGCAGTGGACCTGACCTGTGTGAGCATACCCTAAAAGTGGGTTCACACAGTGACTAGATCAATACCAGATTGTTAAATTGTAATCCCATATACACATCAAGTATATATTGGGAAAATGAAGGAACATTTCTGAATGCTTCTGCTGCCATCTAGTGGTCTATCAGATAACATATTACTAATGGGGGGGAAAAGTTTTGTCCTGTATTAGCCTATTGAAATAAAAAAGGTCTTAAAGTTCCAATTTTACATATAGGAGTCCTTTAAATGGCAGACAAAGAAATGATGTTAAATAGCAAGCTTTTGAGACTACTAATGTCTCTTAATCAGGCATGCTATAACAAGGTATATGAAGAAAAACACACACAAATATATATATATATAATATATATATAATATATATATATATATATATATATATATATATATATATATATATACACAAATACACACACACATACTGTATATACACATATGTACATGCATACACACAGACACACACAGCAGAACATAGACATGATGAATGGCAGACAGAAAGAACTGATGTTAAATAGCAAGCTTTTGAGACTACTCAGGTCCTTCAAGGCATCAAAAAAGGTAATAAGAAACACACACATTTATTGTTGCTTACAAAAATAATCTATCTCTCTTCTCCCCTTAACACCCTCTCTCTCTTCTTACACACATCCCCCTTCCTCTCTCAACAATCTCTCCTCTCCTCTACACACATCCTCTCTCCTCTACACACATCTCTTTTCTCTCTCTTACACACCTCTCTCCTCCTCTCACCACACTCCCTCTCTCTCTCTTTAACACTCTTCCTCCCCCTTCTACCACCCCCTCCTCTCTCTTCTACACACTCCTCTCCCCTTCACACCATCCTTCTCTCTCTACACACATCTCTCTCTCTCTCTCTCTACACACATCTCTCTCTCTCTCTCTACACACATCTCTCTCTCTCTCTCTACACACATCTCTCTCTCTCTCTCTACACACATTCCCCTTCTTCTCTCTACACAATTCCCCCTTCTACACACATCTCTCTCCCTTTTTACACCATCCCCCTCCCTCAAACCACATCTCTCTCCTCTCTCACACACACTTCCTCTCCCTAACACAAAACCCTCCCTTCTACACCCCCCTTTCTCTTCTCAACACACCTTCCCTCCTCAAAACCACATCCCCCCCCAACAAAACCCCTTCCTTTCCTTACACACCCTTCTCCCCCAACCCCCCCCCACACAAACCCCCCCATCAAAAACCACCCCTCCATTAAAACAAAATCCCCTTCTACAACCCTTCCCCTACACAACTTCCCTCTTCTACACACACCCTCTATCTAACACACACCCTCCCATCTAAACACACTCTCTTCTTCCCCTTAACAAAATCTCTTCTCTTACCACTTTCCTCCTTTTTTTCAAACACCCTCTCTCTCATCTAACAAAAAACTCTCCTCTACAAAAAAACCACCTTCCTCCTACTTACACACATTTTCCTCTCTCACAAACAAAATTCCTCCTTATCAAACCACCTCTCCTCATTATACACACACTCTCCCCCTAATACAACTCTCTCCTCTCTATCTAACACACATCCTCTCTCTCTCTCTATTAACACACATCTCCTCCTCTTCTCTATCTATACAACACTCTCCCTCTCTAACAACCCCTTTTCCCCTTTAAAAAAAAACCCCCCCCCCTATACAAAACCTCCTCCCCCTCAACCCCCAACCTTCCCCAACACATCCTCCCCCATACAAAATCTCCCCCCCAACAACACCCCCTTTCCTTCTTTTTTATCAAAAATCTTCTCTCTCTCTCTACACACATCTCTCTCTCTCTCTCTATCTATACACACATCTCTCTCTCTCTCTCTATCTATACACATCTCTCTCTCTCTATCTATACACATCTCTCTCTCTCCCCACTCTCATAACACATCCCCCTTTACACACATCTCTCTCTCTCTATCTATACACACATCTCTCTCTCTCTATCTATACACACATCTCTCTCTCTATCTATACACACATCTCTCTCTCTCTATCTATACACACATTTCTTCCCTATTATCCACATCTCCTCTCTCTATCTACACACTCTCTCTCTCTCTATACACACATCTCTCTCTCTCTCTCTCTCTATCTATACACACTTTCTCTCCTCCTTCTCTTTTACAACAATCTCTCTTCTCTAAAACACACTCCCCCTCTCTCTCTATCAAATAACACAAATCTCTCTCTATCTCTATACACACATCTCTCTCTCTCTCTCTACACACATTCCCCCTTTATTTACAACATATCCTCTCTCTCTCTCTCTCTATACACACATATCTCTCTCTCTCTCTCTATCTATACACACATCTCTCTCTCTCTCTCTCTATACACACATCTCTCTCTCTCTATACACACATCTCTCTCTCTCTCTATACACACATCTCTCTCTCTATCTATACACACATCTCTCTCTCTCTCTCTATCTATACACACATATCTCTATCTCTCTATCTATACACACATATCTCTATCTCTCTATCTATACACACATATCTCTATCTCTCTATCTATACACACATATCTCTATCTCTCTATCTATACACACATATCTCTATCTCTCTATACACACATATACTTCTCTCTTACACAATATCTATCTCTCTTACCACAAACTATTCTCAATTAAACACTTATACACACACACATATTATTATATATATTATATAATATCAACACCACATATTATATGCATACCCCAAAGACAACACAAATGCAGTGACATGATCCAGAGATCTGATGCCCCCACTACCTATGGACCAGTTTCCTTAGATGTTCAAGTGGGGTATTCGCTCATGGGACAGATTTAGTCCTATGTTCACAGTATCAAAAATTGTCAGAAACCTTTATTCCCGGACTCTTCTCTCTTGGGATTTTAAATAGCCTTTTTAAAATAACCCCCTTTTAATTGTTCATTTCCTTGGCTACAGAAAAGTTTAAAATACAGGAAAAACTTTTTGTCCATTAGGGGCCCTCCCCCCCTGGTTTATTGGTGGATTTTCGACTTTTGCAAATTTTGGAAATTTTTCTGAAAAACGACAACAAACCGTCTCTATAGACTTTAATAGAAAATCCGTTCAGTTGTCTACACTGAATGGATTTTCAGCCATCGGCGTTCCTAAAAACATGGAGCATGCACCCAGATCTTCCCCCAATCTTCCCCCCCTTTTGGGTAAAAGGTTTTGTAAATTATGGTTTGGGGCGGTGAATCCAAAACCGGGGATAGAACTCACCCAAAAAATTTTAAAAGAATAAAAATACCAGCCAGATTTTTAAAACAAACATATTTTGGGGTGATGAACCTTTATTGTTTGGAGATGGGACCTCTTCTTTGCTTTAAGCTTCTGTCCGGCTTCTCTAAAGTAGAGATTCCCAATAGAATATCTAGTATACAGAATCAGATATCCCACATCGGATGCAGACCATGTGTATGTCCCCAGGATCTTGTATCCGTTGCGTATTGGAATCCTATCTTTTCTTGGTTTGGTCATTACTTTTTTATCTCCTTACATTGGGGGATGGCCCCTTTTACTAGTGTAGTGGATGTCAATGAACTTCAAATTATAATATTTTCAAATTTTAAAGATGCTGGTAACATATGGGTTTGGGGGCCAAAAATTTATTTTTCAATTGGCCTTTGTGTGGGTAAATGTAGTTTTCTTGCCCTTTTTCCCTTTACCTCCGCCCCATTTGTGTGTGGTGGTGGTGAGGGGGGTGTGGGGGTTTGTTTGGTATGGATTTCACTGTCCAGTATAAATGACATCCTATCTGTATAATTTCAACAATACCACATGTTCTATAGTTTTCATTATGTTTCAATGTTTGAAAAAACGAAAATAAAAGATTTGCTATGTATCGCCATTTTAGGACATCAGTAACTCTTTTTACGTTTCCTCTGATAGACCGTGATTTTTTTTTTTTTATTTTGCGGGGTAATGTCTAGTTTTTATTAGTACCAGTTTGGAGTGTATGCAACTTTTTGATCCTTCTTTATTTCATTTTTATTGAGAAGTAGGATGGCTAAGGAAAAAAACATACAATTCTGTTGTTGGGAACTTCTATTTAGTTTTTTTATTGAATTATTGACATTTACCGTGCAGGATAAACATGATATTGTATTAGATTGGACTTTTACAGATGTGGCAATACCAGTTAGGTTTACCTTCCTCATTGTTTATTTTTGAACACCCTGCCAACAGAAAGGCACTTGCCACATTGTATATTCATTTAGGCACCATGGTTTCTAAATACTTAGGGTATGTTCCCGGCATGCGACCGTTTACATATTTTATAGATCGTGTGTGATCAGGTTCAGACCCAAAGGGCCCCCAAAAAACCCCATCAAACAATGTGAAGTGTTTTTTACATTGCTTTAAATGTAAAACACCATGGGCCCGTTCAGACTTCTAAACGCGAAAATTGTTTTACATGGTCTTTGTGATGGTCTTTCAGATCCATTTCAAAGGATTGACATGTCAATTTTTGACCCAAAGATCAGCAACGCCCTGTTTAAAACTATAAGGTGTGACCTGCTGCAGCCAAAACCATTCAAAAAACGCACCTGCTTTGGGTGCATTTTTCATCAGATTTATGCAGCGTTTTTGGGATGCGATTTTGGATCCAAAATGCCGTGTGAAATCCCCTTAATTAGAGGCCCGGGTCCCAATTCGGAGCTGGGGGAAGGTCCCCGCGTATCTAACAGGGGCCCCCACCTGTTGTAGGGGGCCCAAAAGTGCCAAGGGGTTAACAATGTCTTTTTAAGTTGGTAAGTCGACAAATTTGACAAAATCATAGCAGAAATCTGTGATTATGGCCTATGGCCTAACACCGATCTTCAGATTGAAAGGGTTCCAAAAATAGTGAGAGAGAGAGAGATAGTGCAGAATTGTATTATTTTGGTCACAACACCTCACAGGAGAAAAAGCTGGATAAAAAAAATAATCAAAAAAGTTGCATGTACCAAAAATGATACCAATGAAAGCTGCAGCTTACCTTGCAAAAAACAAACCCACATGCAGCTCCAACAATGGTAAAATGTAAAAATTATAGTTAATAAAAAATGTGATGCCTGACAAATGTAAGAAAAATGTTTTTGCTTTTTAAAAAAAAAAAAAAAAAAATTAGCAGAATATAATAAAAATAAATGTAATCTTACTATAGCCATACTCAATGACCGAGGTAGTTATGATTTTACATGAAAAGTGAAATCCAAAAAAAATGGAAAATGACCCAAAAATTACACACACACACATACACATATATATATATATATATATATATACACACACCCGAAGAATTAATGTTTTCATTGTATGATACTTTAAACAGTACCATTAAAATGTACAACTTGCCCTGGAAAAATAAGCCTTCATATAGTTATGTCTATGAAAGAATAAAAAGAGTTCGGTCTATTGCAAAACGAGGAGAAAAACAAAAACAGGACACAAAATATGAACTAGTTCATAGGAATTAAGGAATACAATTATCCGGAATCCATCTCACACTATGAAAAGCAAGCCGCACCACCAGTTATTCTTGCAGCTTGATAATTTCTAAAAGAAAATTTTATTTTTTGGCTCTCTGAAAAAACCGAGCCCATTTTTCCCATTAAAACTGTACATGGCTGTCCAAAAAAACAGTAAAAACTTTAAGTCAAGGCAATCTGAGATTCTGGTTGAAATTTATGTTGGAAAGCATAATTATATCACACATTAGGGCTTGAAATTTTGACTTCAATGCAAAGTACTCCATGTATGTAGCAAAGCCTTCATTTAGCCACAGATCATTCCACCACTCCATGGTCACAAGGTTTCCAAACCACTGCAAGACAAGAACCTATATTACACTGGCAGCAGGGTGACTCCCAAACACACCAAAAGCATAGTTAGGTTAATCTGGAATTTAAATTGTGAGCCCTAATGGGGACAGGCACCAATGTGAATAATGACAATGTATACTATAACAGCGCTATATAGATTAATACAATAAATAGATTCATGGAAAAGCAGGTTGTTTAAATAGATTTAACTGTGAATATATGTTAGACTGGTGGGGTTCTGACCATGGGGCCCCTACAATCACTAGAACAGAATAAAGTCTGGAATCTACCACTTGTGTCCAGTTTTTTTTACTGGCATGTCCTTCAAAAATCACATAAAATACACATTTTACCCTAAAAAGAACATGAATAAAAACATTTCACCAAACAGATTTAGAAATATAGGTCCAGGGGGCGTGGTCTGCTATGTGAGGAAGAAGGACGCAGGTTCCTAGTGCTCCCGGCAGGACACTCTAATAACCTCATAAAGGGCACGAAAAAGGGCCCCCAAAAGGCTGAAAACCCTCAAACTACCCCGACCCCCTCGCTGGGGGATATACCCATCCCCCAAAATTCTTCTCACCTCTGGAAGACTTGGGGGAGCCGGGCCCTTCCCCCCCGCGGCCGCATCTCGGCGCCATCTTTACCTAATCCCCACCCCACGAAGAGACAGCTGCAGCCTGTTCCTCTGAGCGCTATAAGGGCCGCAGAAGCCTAGGAGGAGGGGATCGATGTCCCCGGGCCTGAAGAACGGCGCGACTCCGCCGCGGACAGAGGAGACGACATTGGGCGCAAAGCTGCCAGCAACGGGGCACAAACCCCCCCAACGAGGTACCCGGGGCTCCCGCACGGACTCCTTCACGGCCCCAGACGGTTATGCACCCAGCGAGACCTCAGGCTCCAGGAGCTGCCGGGGCCCTGGGGACGATGGTATAAACGGCCACCTGAACGCTGCAGCAGTGATGCCGGCCGCTATCTTAGGTGACTGCATGGGGGAGCGGCCGCCATTTATTGCCCAAACAGCCCTAACCCCACAAAACTGGGGGGGGAAACTGAGGGGGGACCCCTGTGAAATCCTACTCCACTGTGTCGGCTGCTACAAACCCCAGTCAGCGGGAAAACCCCCCGCGGCAATCGGGGGAGTGTTACACGGGGGGGCCCCACATACGAGAAGGGGAGGAAAAAGGGCCCTTTAAAACCCTAGATCACTCGGGCAAATTGGGTGCGGGAGAGTCTAACGGGGGGACTGTAATCTGTTTTCGAGCCAAAGGCTCTTGAGAATTTTCCAACCAGAAAAAAAAGGTTTGCCGGACCCATGTAGGAAAGAGCTCCCCAATCCGGGTTTGAGTCCAATTCACAAAGCCCAAGCCCCAAGGAAAGGGGCTAAATTTCCCTTTGTCGCAGCTGCCCCCAATTAAGCAGGTAGATGAAAGCTGGCTGCGCCACACTCGACCTCCACAGCCGCCCGAGGCGAACCCACCCGCCGCAGGCCCACAGGTCACCCAGGCCTGGAAGACCTTCTCCTGCCACCTCACACAGGACCCGATGCCCATGTGTCAAGGCCTCTATGCGACCTCAAAGCCTGCACATTCAAATCCCCCCTCTCTCAGATCCGCTGCTGCTGGGGGCGAGGGGGGAAACCCTTCCCCACAATGCTTTAACCCCCATTTCAACTGAGCCCACTACCGAAGTCGCCCCGGGGCCCGCAAAAAAAAATCAAACTTTCCCTTTCCAAAGAAGGACAGCTGGTCTTCACACCCGGGAATCCCAACCTGGGGGGGTAACTTCAGCTCTCCCATTCCACACTACACAGGGCCGACTACTATTGCGAGTCTCCCCACATCAAGCTCTGCTAGCCAGAGGGCACCCTTCCCCCCCTTCCGGCAAAAGGCCCCTACAAGCCTTAGCAGAACATCCAAAAACTACAAGCTCTGCTTACGCTTTTCCCTTTCAAAATCAGACATGAAAAAAATTGGGGGGTGGAACTTCGTCAACCCTGGGCCCAGGAGTTACACCCAGTCCAAACGCGGTGACGGGAGTTTACAAGAAAAAATTTCCCAAAGCATAGAGAAAGGGACAAGACTTTTACCAAAGAAGTCCTTTCCCGCTGCCCTCTTCCCAAACGCTGCCCAAAATTCTTAACCAAAAAATTGGGGCAGACCAAAAGGCATTTTCTTTAAATTTTGAGCCCTTGGGCCCGCAGACCCAAAAAACCCCACCGGGGCCGAGAGATGTTGTATGTAGTGTCCATCATTACCCCCTAAAAAAAGAATTTGCGGAAAGTGGTCTAATGCAGACGGTCATGCATGGCAATACAAAAATTGGTCTTTTTCCGATTATCTAGAAAAAATTTTCTGCGCATGAGGTCCCCATTGAAAACCCCTTCTGGCCACAACTTCAAACCGTCGGATCCAGTATAAATGGGCCTTCCCGTTTGCCCCCCAATTTAAAACCCAGGGAGAACCCATGGTGATTTTGGGGGAACCCTCTGATCTCCCAACCCTTCATGAACCCTTGAACCTGCCCAGGTGAACTCCCAAAATGGTCGGCTGCTGTAAAATTCTTTTGGGATTTCCTAACCCCTGTACCCGGGAAACAAGCCCCTAGTCACCCTTTCCCGGCCGACTCCCCCCAAAGACCCAACTTTTGGGGCCACGGGAAGAGGGCTACGGAGGTCTTGGCCTCTCCTACTGTTCCCCACCGCTGAAACCCTACCTCACTGCTCCTCATTCTGTTATCCTGATATCAGGCAATAGAGCCTGCTTTGAGATTGCTTATCTCTAAGCACCTCCAGTGATCCGATAGATTGACATGGTTTAATTTCCCCTTTCCCGGGTTGAGCCTTACCTGGTGTAATTTTTTGGGTTTATAAATGAAAAATTTCTTCAAGGTGCCCATGAAAATCCCCCATTGAATTTGGGGCCCAAAAGTGCCCCTTTTTGGCCAATTGCAGCTTTTTGCCGTTTTGCTCATTTCCCGAGGGCCCCCGGGTTTTTTGGGCCTCCCAAGTGTTCACATGTTTACCTTCTTGTCTCCCCTACCTCCTGCTCGCCAGCCGATGTCGACAAGACCGCTCCGGATCCGGCCGATAGTGAGAAAATGGGGTGAGTACCCTTATCTATTGCCTCATGTTTAGGGTAAAGTTTAACACCCCTTAAACCGTAAAGGGGATTTAATGTTCCTGAAAGGGGGTCAAAGGTGTTTATCCCAATTGCAAAAGTCACAATGCATATTGTATCCCGCAAGAGACACACTTGCTACAAAAGGGCCGTCGGGTTATGGGGAAAGCCAGTATCCCCGGGCCTGGTACCATAGCATTTAACTCCCAGAACAAAGAGGGAAGGGTTTGGGCCATTTTGATACAAAAATTCTCTCCCCCTCACTGTCCTAGAAAACCCGAGCCGATACCCGAGGCGGGGGGCCTTATTTTTTAAGTGAAAACCCTTTCGGGGGCGTATATACCCGATACAAATTTATTTATGCTCCCAATCAGGGCCAGTTTTCCCTTTCTAAATAAAATTCGGGGAGATTCGGGGGGCAGATAATTTTTGGGTGGGGATTTTCAAATTTGTCTGAAAACCTGATCTCGAAAATTCCCACAGGGGACCGTCGGTTCCAATGAGCTCTGTAAAAATTTCAAGAAGCTGCTGCACAGCATGCAGCTGTCGATGTATTTGGGGGATAATGCACCCGGAGGAGAGAGACTAATCTTTTTCTTAACCCCCCCTCATTCATTTCAGCCCCCCTAGGGTTTTATCTTTCTCCAACCAACACTTCTCTCGAAAGCAGTGGGGGTTTTCTAAGATTGCGTCATGACCCCATTCAGTTCATGTCCTTTTGCACTGCTCCCTTGGGAAATTCCGCATTTTTAATCGCCCCCCCCTTCGCCTGGAAACTCAATGAATCACTTCTACAAGATACTCTCTGCTTGCAAAATCTCCAGGCTGATATTGGGGAGTTCAGTGCCAACCATAGAGATGACACCACGACTCCACAGATGCAGTGGGGGGCTCTGAAGTGTGTCTTACGTGGAACTCTTATCAAACATGGCGCTCGCTTGAAGCGAGAAGCCACTGCAAAACTCCAATCTCTGTTGAGGGAGCTTCATGTGGCAGAATTACCCCCAAAACCTTTAGGATCTGGTGGTTTTTAGGTTACGATACGGTGCGGGACGAGGTTCTCTCACTGATGGAACGGGAAAAAAAAAGCGCTACGGGCAAAAACCGGGGGGCAGTGTTCTATGAATTTGGGGCAAAAAACCCGGGGAGATATCTGGCTCGGGAAAGCTACGGGCTTATTCGTTTGGGAAAAAACCCAAAGGCCCCTGGGGGTAGGATGCATCATTTGACTGAAGACATCTTATCTGTCTTTCACGAAATTTTTACCCCTTAAACCTTTTATGATCTATTTTGTGTCGTCGGGTGGGGGTAGCCCTGGGAAACCCTACGCGAAAATGCGAGGGGTATTTCAGCGAAAGAAAGCTCCCCCCTTTTCCCAACGGGCTTTCTCTTCCCCCCTCGAGGAACCTTTCTCACAGGCAGAGCTCCAAAAGACTGACATCCCTGCCTGCGGGTAAGAGTCCAGGGCCTGACGGCTTCACTGCCAAATTCTACAAGGTATTAAAAGAAGAGCTCTCTCCCACTCTATTGGGGGGGCGTTTAAAAACGGTATCAAACGAGTCACCCCTTTTACCCCGAATTTTTTAAAAGCCCTTATTACAGTTATACCCAAAAAAAAGGAAAAGAAACCTGCCTTTTTGTTAGAGTTAAGACCCAAACTCCCCTTTTAAATACGGAGGGCCCAAAATCTTTGCAAAAAATGATTGCGAAGGTCTTTAACCCCCTCTGGGAAAACCTAATTTCATCTCGATCAAGTGGATTTGTACCTGGGGAGGGGGGCGGGGAGATAATACTTGAAAAAACCCTCACTCTGATCGTCATGTACAAAGCTCTAAAATCCCCTGTATGCTTTCTCATTTTGATGCCGAGAAGGGGATTTGAACCCCAGTGGATTGGTCATTTTTAAAAGGGGGGCGCTTTTCTTATTGGATTTGGGGGGATTTTATTCTTGCAAAGATCTTGGCTTTTATAACTCCCCCCAGGCCCAAAATTTGGAAATTTAAAGGTTTTTTTCTCCCCCATCAATTTTAAGCCCAAAGGTACCAGGGGAGGGGGGGCCCCCTCTCCCCCTCCTCTTTGCCTTGGTGATGGGGCGTTTTTTCTTTTAAGACATTGTTCCCAAAGCCTCCATCCCAAGGGGGATAATGTGCGGGAGGTTTGCAAAAAAAGTTTCTCAGCTTTCGTGAAGGGTTTGCTCCCTTTTTCATAACGGGGGGTCTGATTTTCCCTGCCATCACTTTTGCGTTCCCCAGACCTTTTGGACGTTTTAGGAACCACAAGGGGCAATATGTCCAAAAGTATGGCCCCTTTAATCTCCCCAATTTTCCGTTTAAAAAAGTGAAACGGCCCAAAGCGGGGTTACTCCTTCTCCCGGGGTACTTCTTCTATAAAATACTTGGAGTGCACCCTCCCCTCGAACCTTAAACGCCTTTTTCGATCTCAACTTTGCCCACTATTGTTTTTAAATTTAGGGGGAAGCTGTCCAGGTGGGATAGAAGAGATTTTCCTGGATAGGGCGCATAATTTTTCCAAAAAAGAAAAAACCTCCCACGGAAATCCTCTATTTTTTTTCAACCCGGGCCCATTGTACTCCTGGAAAAACATTCTTCCCCTCCTTTTATTAAGCTTGTCTCATACTTTTTTGGGGGCGGAAAACTCCCTAAAAGTCGCCCAGAAACCCGCTCATAGCCCCACGATTGGAAGGGAGGTTCTCTCTCCCAGATTTTCGGGGGTATTATTTGGCAGCAATTGCAGTAAGGAAAACTGGAGGGTTTTTCAAAATTGCTAGAACTAAACGGGGGGGTAAAAATTAAAGGGCGGGCCCTTTTGGGCCCAACCCTACTGTCCCCTCCCATGGCTCCCTCCCCAAAAGTCCCTCCCCAAAGGGGAATTATCACCAGAAAACCATTTGTCTGGGAAAAATATTACCCTCACCTGCGGGGGCCTACCCTTCCCAAATTGAAACATTGTCCAAACGGGGGCCCATCACCCCCCATTTCGGGCAACCCAAAGGAATGCCGGGATCCCCCTGAGACATGTGGGACTGGGATAGGGGGGTGACAGGGAATTTGTTTTGGATGTTGGATTTTTTAGAGGGAAAACCACGTTAGGTCATACCAGGAGCTGGGGGGTTACCTCTTCAGGGAAAAAAATTTTTCTAGATTTAAACTTTTACCGCGGGCGTAGGTTTGTACAGCATATGAAACGCCTTTGGGCCTTGTGTGGACTCTTTTGCTTTTTTGAGCGATGGTGCCTGCAAAAGACACGTTCCCCACATGCTCTTTCTAGGGCATATAACTTGCTGATCCATAAGAGTGAACACCAAAAAGGTTAACTTTTTCAAGCAGTTTGGGGAAAAAAAATCCTTGGGAGGTCCTTATCGGATAAAGAATGGGTGGAAGTGTTTGCTAGACTCCGGGGGAAACCCTACCTCAATAAAGACGCAAGAACTAAAAATTTAAAAATTCTGTCCGTTGGTACAGGGTCCCAGCCCTTTACACGTCCTACCCCCCACAGCCCCAAATTATCGGGTTGGCGGTGCAATAATGGGAGGGGAAAAGCATGTTACCCCATTTGGTGGGAGTGGTTTCATTGCTACAACGTTTTGGTGTAGGGTAATCGAATTTTAAACCCAATCACAGGTGGAAAAAATGGCAACGAACCCGTCACCTTGCGGTTTCCCCTGTGTGGTTGGGTGTATCGTTCGCCCCAAAAAAAAATTTTCATTATTTTTTTTGCATGCGCTGCCAAAAGTTTTTTTCCCGCGCTCTGGCGTTTACGAATTTTGCCCCCTCAAAAAATTTAGTGGTTTAGGGAAATACACAAGATTTGCAGATGGGGGAGTTTTCGTTTCGATTCCAAAGCGGATCATTTAAAATTTTTAAAAATTTGGGGCGACTGGCTGGGAAAAACCCTTTTTTTTCCCGTAAAATCGGTTTTTTGTCTCATCCGGGGACCGACCGGCGGGTGGAAGGGGTTGGTTAATGGGGGGCGAGTCGGTGGCTTCCCCCTTTTTCCCCTCCCCTTTCCCCTTCCTGTTATGTTGACATGAGTTCCTAATTAATTTTTTTATTGTTATGTTTATCGATAGTCTTAATGTACGCTTAAACTCGGTAGAGGTTGATTGAACACTGCTCAGATTTACGGGGTAAGCCCCGTCAATCGAGGGAAAAAATTCTATAAGTTTATCAACATATGCTTCTCTCAGTACTAGTTGTAAAAGTGTTAACTTGAATTAATTTTAAAAATATTTTTTGCCCGCAGCTTCTGGGAAAACCCAAACTCATTCTTTCATTTGAGTCTTCAGATAAAGTATGTTTGGCTTAGGCTGCAGTTTACTTGACAGACTTACCTGCTTTCTTCTGGAATTAAAGAAGATCCATTCTTATAACTTGGACTGAAGCTTTATATTTGTTAACTTTTCCATTTACCGTGTATCCCTTTTTATTGACCCTTTTCCATATAATGTTATGTTATTTTTTGATGCTATGGCAAAAAAGCTTTTTTGAAAGTTTAAAAGGGGAAAAAGGGCCCAAAAGGGAAATTTAAAAGGTATTTAAAAAGTTTTTTTTTTTTATTTGTATCCCAAAAGGGTAGATTTGTCGGTCCCAAGGGACCAATTGATAAAAAGCAATGAGGGACAAACCCTTGGGGGAAAATTTTGCCCCAACACAGCATTTTATAGGCGATGTGCACAAGGTTTATGGAGCGAGATCTTTAAAATTAGCCAACACTTTGGACTAGCTCCCTCTATCAGCTGATTTGGGGGCAACATGAAAAATAGGGCCCCAAAATTTTCCCTTTTAAAATCCAGTAGGGATGGGGTTTGCAATCCACAAAGTAATAAACCTTCCTACAGAAATTACAGACAAAAAATGTTAAGATAAAAGTCCCGATGGGCCAGGGTTTAAAGAGTATGAAATTGAGTAAATTTAATTGTTTTTCCCCTTAGGGAGGAGGAGTTCTCCTTGTAAAGAAGTGTGGTTTCCCGGAAGGTAAGAAGACCCCAGTTCTCCATTGCTCCTGCTTGAATGTCTGGTATGGCCACTAGATCTAGATCATATAAACCACAAACCAATATAGAATAAGAAGAATGCTTAATAGTTACAATATTTAACAATGTTAGTAAGGCATACATAAAAAAAAAAAACTGTCATAAATGGTGGAAATAATGTAATAAATAGATTGTCAATGGTCTCTGGAACTGTGAACAGACAAACTGTTAAAGGGGTTATCTGGAAAAAAAGTTTAATGATCTTGTCCTTTAATGCTGAGAATATTTTATATTTTATTCATGAAGCCACTAAATCAAATGTGTCTTGATTTCTACCTTTTCACTCATGTCCCATTCACCCAACATGTGGTCTTTGCCACTTGATTTCTACCACCCATGTACATTTTTGTCATCACCGACATGAATAGGGGAGGTGTCATTTTTTTCAAGCATATGTTGTTTTTTGCCCTTCACATGTGCAGAGAAACGAATGGTGGACCAAAACCATGGCTTTGCTACACCTTGCAACCTGTCCCATTTGCGTGACAATCACTGTAGGCCAGGTACAGCATTAGTGAATGTGCCTTTGAGCAAAGTGTACTAAGTGGGCTGTTCTCTTATATCAAATAGATGTACTGAATGCATACAACTTGTATCAAGGAAGAATTGTATACTAGATAGGGAAACCCAAGACTGAGCTAGTCCTTGAACTGCTTAGAGAATTCAGTTTAGAAGATCAGATATGACACATACAAAAATGGGCCCCTTTCAAACCAGAAACACAACAATTTTTGGGCCATATTTAAGCTCAATTGGACTGACTGAACCCAGTAGAGGGAATCTGGCCCATAAATCCCGGGAAAAAATAACAGGGGCAGCCCAATTGTGAGAAGCAGCTCACATACCCCCCTGCTAGGGGAACAATTAATGAAAACTGCACATTAGTTTAATACCCTTTTAACCAGCATAAGAAAAGCCACAGTATAATGCATGGGGAGATTGCACAAATGCAAAAATACCAATAAAACAATCACTCACATACTCTCAATGCATGAGGGGGGTGGTTGTTGGTACTACAATTAAATAAGGTGATACTGAAGAAGATCAAAGATGCCAACAAACAGAAGATGAGGAAGAGTGTGCCAGGAGCACCAGTTGGTTAAAAAAAGTCCCACTATAAACACACATGCGTGTTTTTAATGAAGTTGCTGGTTAGATAGATCGGCTGTTTACGGTACCAGAAAATGCAGAAACACACAGCTATAGGTGTATAGTGTAATTCTGGACATAATCCAGCCTGCACCCTTTATTTATAGTATGGAACAAAAGGTGATTTAATATAAACAAACATCATAGTACATGGCGTGATGGTTACAGATCAGGTTATATGTATCAGAATTTTGTTATCTTTATTTAATTTGGTTGGGAATTACAGATGACTCCCTCCACACTCCCTTCCTGGCTTAGGCCTTTGGTTTGAGTTATAAAAAAATTTTAAAAAAAATTACTATTTTTAATAATGTATAGTGTCCGCTGTTTCAGCTAATATCTCATAATTGACATTTTCCAGCATGTTGTTTTGCCCTAAATACTGGGGAGAAGAGGGTGTCAGTATTTTGTTTTGTATTTTAAAGAATGTTCAGCACCCAGTAGGAAGAAGTGGTGCTAGTAGAAAGGGTACTTGCAACCCCAAACATAATATTACAAATCCACAGCACTCCATAACCTACTTTATATCAATATCTCTCTTCCTACCAACCATTGTGATCCCTTATGAATAAGGTCTACTTCTGACCAAAACGTCAAGTAAAAAATAAGATTACTCCATGTACATATTTTGTATGGAATGTAACATACTGTACCATATAAACTGTACCAATTCCTGACAAACACTATATTGTATATACATATGTAAACAATTTTCTCACGATAAAGCATTATTGAGTGCTGTGGATTTGTAATATTATAGTATTTTGTGTTGGGCACCTGAAATGTGCTGGAAATTAAAACATAAGCTAAATAAGAAAGTTGCTGAATTGTTCATTTTGGATTTAGGTCAATGATAATGAATAGGAGAAACCCATCACTGCATGAACGTACTGCTCCAACATTACTTAGGCCCCATTCACACCTTCTTTCCGACACCAGTTTGTGGTATCTGTCAGAATATCGTAAGACTTTTATAGGGCAAACATAGTCCTAATTGGTTTAAATTTACCCTATTTAGCAAACGTAAATGATTTTTGCATTACACACAAAAGTGTAGTGGAATCTCTTTTTTTCAATGTGAAGTAGCAAAAACTCCAGAATGGAAGACTTAGGTTTATCTTTCTGTCTGAGCCCAACCAGATGCCTCTACTTTGTGCCATTCATTGCACTCTTTGCCCACACACTTAATAAAATAATTTAAATGCATACCAGCTTCACCAAAAAAGCTCTCCACTGTGCCGCACCACCCTATATCTCCTCCCTCATCTCCGTTTACCACTGCACCTGTGCTTTCAAGAACTACATAAGATTTAAGGGGATGTCCAACAGTTTTTTTAGGTTATATTTTAAGGTACTACTGTATAATAGAAAAAAAAAAATACATACTCGCCTTTCTCCACTCGCTGCAGCTCCCGCTGGCCCTGTCTCAGTTTATTTCAAGCTGCTGCAAACAAGACATGACGGCCGCTGCCAATCAATGGCTTCACTGGTCATCTGCCATACCTCTGACATCACCAATCATTAGCCGATCACTTCTGAGGTGTCAAGGGAATGGCATCTGACCTCTGCTGGAAACTATAAGAAACTGCTGCAGCCAATCAGTGGCTTTCGCGGTCTTGAGCCATTCTCTTGACCTCACTGTTCATGAGCCATTTCCTTCTGAGTGGAGATGTCAAAGGAAAGGCACATGACAGCTGAAGTCCCTGGTCAGACAATTCCTTTAATATCCTCCATTTTCTGAACCCTTCACTCCCATCTCTAAGACTGCACATGTTCTCTGGAAAGTGCTACCCCAGGCAGACAACTGATTATTTTTCAGGTTTTTTCAGTATTAAGTGTGCCCTAAAAACATATCTATTTAAACAGGTCCATGACATTTTATAAATTAACTCCTGTACTCTTATCACCATTATGTCTCAAAACTCCATCCTTCATAGAACATTTCTTTCACAGTTTTCCACTTTATACTGTATCTATGCATACATCATTACCAGTAAGGATAACTGCCTTATTCAGCTTCATGCATGCTACCCTAGGTATCATAAAGAATGGCAGGACCATAGTTAAGCACTTTAACTTGTACCATCCCCATTTCCTCAGTTGTTGTAAACAGGGCCTTCATTTCATTTCTTTAAATTATTATTACTCAGTATCGGCCAACTGTTTGTATATGTATACTTTGCAATGTGAAGCGCTACAGTATAGTTTGGTATTATATAAAGATTTATTACTGTTCTTCAAGTCAGTTCTTAATTATATGGCTGCGTCCACACGGCAATGTATAATACTGGTTGGATTCTGAATTAGAATTCACCCAGTATTTTACAGTAAGCTTTCTAGGGTTTTTTATGCAGTAGTTGGGAATGTTTTTTGGATTTCAGCCGTCCCATTGCACTGAATAGTACAATCAGCCACTGGTTTCCGAAGGAAATACAGCAGATTATTGTGCATGTTCCAATTTTTATGAAAAATGCTAGTTTTAAAATCTGACCGTCATAAAATCAGGGCTGTGTAGACTACAGCTTAGATTTTCTATTGGGCTTTATGGAAATGGTTTACAGTTGGTTTTTCACCAGTTCCTAAATCCAAAAACTGCATTAAAAAATGGACTATAAATCATTGCCGTGTAGACGGGCCCTTAGACCGAACGGAGTATAACTGGATCCCAAATAACCCCAAGCGAAGCCCACTGGTGCTGGATCAGAAGCCTTTACAAATATAGAAAATCTTCATAAAAACTGGACTTTTTAGTTGACTTGATGAAGTGCATCAATACAAAAAACACATTGCCGATTCCGTTATTTCTAAATAAATCATTCTTATAAAGATGCTCTTTATCCGAGAAAATCTATGATCCAGCACCGATTAGCTTCGCTTGGGGTTAATTGGGATTCAGAAATGATATTGTCCTTAGAGCCGAGGTTGGGTATTCTCTCCTCTGGTGCAGCGGTGGTAACAGTGTGCGAAGCAGCATTATTGCCGTACCTATTACAGCACAAATATGCTTGGTAAGTCTATCAGCTAAAATTACTACACCAAAAACAGCGCCTGTTTCTTTGCCTCCCCCAGTCTCTGATTTAAAGAGAATGTGTCATCAAAAAATGACTTCTTATTTAACTCACATTTTTATGTTCTACACATTTTGTAAGAATCGTTGGTTATTTTTTTTTTTATAATTTTCCAGATCACTTTCAATATTTTTTAATAATTCTTAAGTCCTGCAGTTTTCACTTTGGCCACTAGGCCTAATAATAGTCTGACACTTCCTGTTCTGTACAGAAATATTCTCAATAGTCTGCTCATTATCAGCACAAAGAGGGTCAAATTGAAAGGAGACAACACCAGTGAGAATAGATAACACAGGATCCACCAGTTTCAACTCCCTGCACACTGATTTCATCCCAGGTCACAGAGCATAACTAAAAAAACTCTCCTATAGAAGTCAATGGGACAGAGCAAGTCTTAAGTCTCCTATGTGCATAAAGCATCTCTCTGACTACTGTTAAGCAGTGCAAACAAGGCCTAGTGGCCAAAGTGAAAACTGCAAGACCTAAGAAAAAAAAATAAAAAAGCTAAAAATTCCTAAAAAATGTGTTTAACATAAAAATGGGACATAAACAATGACTCATTTTTTGAGGACACATTCCCTTTAAACAGAGAAGACACAGTGAACGACAAGGACCGTTAGGACACAAACTTAAAGTCTTCCTCTGAAAAAATGTTTCATAAAACACAAACTATGCTTTTCTACTTACATACGAGAGGCTAACATATGAGCCTCCTCCCCACCATAGATAGAACAACGGGGTATCTGCTCACTGCCTGGTCATGGACCGATAACAGAATGGTGGCTTGCGGCCAGTCATTTCCATGATTTGGCAGCCTTCAAGTACTCATTCATTTCTAAACCATAAAACAGCATTAATAATATGTTTGCCTCAAAGCAACAGAATGTTTTGTAATGTCAAACAGATGACACCAAAATCTGATAAATGTCTCTTGATTATCTCTGCTCATCAGCTCAAGATCCCGGGTAGGAGTATCAATCAGAGCTTTTTATCACCAAACATCCAGAATTTTCATTTTAAGAGCACTTAGAGTGTTTTCACCTGACTGCACAAAATAAGAAAACACTAAATAATTACACTGAGAACAAGCAACCAATCAGGAGATATGATAATATGGGAACTCAATAATGTGCAAGCATGAAACCAGATGGAAATGAGATGCAAATGAATGAATGTAGTTCAGCAAATAAACAGGAGTATGCCCTGGAGTCTTACAGCATCTCAACATGGGATTAACGAGAGGACTACTGGGGATCATTAATTAAGCGTGCATTCACAACAGTGCCGCTTCAAATTCATTTTTCAAGCATTATACAACATGTATCTGTGTATTCCAATGATATAAATGTATTTAATTTCAGAAACGCTGCGCTAAGTGGGCTATACAGAATCACGTAATACCCTAGTACCAACTGCCAAGTTCTAAGGACGGAGCCAATTTTGGTCTTCAGGACCACAGAAATTTTGCCCCACAGTGTTACATTAGTCAGAACTTTGTATTATCACATCTACATACTGTAGAAGTTTAGGGCCTTATTGTGCTGCAGGAAAAAATTTAAAAAATTTTGGAATACATATTAATATCATAAGATTTAAATTATTTGCCTTTTGTAATAATTATCTACATCATTTACTATAATTGAGAAAATAACTTTAGCCTAAGATGTGTATACATTTTACTATTCAATCATTTTTATTAAATAAAAAGTAATTTTCTTTTCCGCCACCATTTTAAACTTTAATTACCGTATAGGAATATACAAGCAAATGTCCCCAGACTGCAGCTCTGCTCCACCCTCCCATATTGTACACTACAAATTAAATAACGTCTAATTAGAGGTACAAACCTAATTTTGCAAGAGGATACTTAATTCTGAAGTAGTCCGAAAAAAATTCAAGCAATGTAACTGAAGCAGTCAGTGCATACTGCGCTTGATCAATTTTCTGTGGTATAGCATATACCGATACCTGTTAATAAAAGAAGTATGTTAGTTGTACAACAAAAAAAAAGCTAAAAGAAACACCTTCTAAAATGTAAGAATTTTCCATCCATAATAATAATAATCTTTATTTATATAGCGCCAACATATTCCGCAGCACTTTACAATTTGGAGGGTAAACGTACAGACATTACACATTAAAAGTACTTACAGATGAGACACAAGGTGTGAGGGCCCTGCTCGCAAGAGCTTACAATCTATTAGGGTGTACGGGAGAGACGAAGGGTAAGTGGTGCTAGATTTACAATGGTCCAGCCATGTGACATAAATATGGGTTGTTTTACATAGAATTCGGATGAACCTGCCACCCTCTATATACATCTATATACAGTTAAGTGCCGAAAATGAGATGAGTGCGCTAGGGAGTGTGGGGGGAGGGGAGGGGTGTTAGCATTAGGGATTCTGGTAGGCCAGAGTGAGAAGATGTATTCTCAGGGCCCTTTTAAAGCTATGAGAGTTCTGAGTGTGCCTGATCGCACCGCGGTAGTGCATGTTCCAGAGAACTGGTGCCGCACTGTGTGAAGTCTTGGAGACGGGCATGGGAAGTTCGGATGATTGATGAGTGTAACCTGATATCATCAGCAGAGCGGAGAGAGCGGGTAGGGTGGTAGACAGAGATGAGGGAGGAGAGGTAGGGAGGAGCAGCGTTGTGGAGAGCTTTATGAGTGAGAGATGCGTTTATGTTGTATCCTGTACTGGATAGGCAACCAGTGCAGTGACTGTAGAGGGTAGAGGCATCAGTATAGCGGCTGGAAAGAAAGACAAGCCTGGCTGCTGCATTCAGGACAGATTGGAGAGGGGAGAGTTTGCACAGAGGGAGACCAATAAGCAAGGAGTACAGTAGCCGAGACGAGAATGAATAAGAGCAACAATGAGAGTTTGAGTTGTTTCCACAGTGAGAAAAGGACGGATTCTGGAGATGTTCTTGAGGTGCAGGTGACAGGAGCGGGCAAGGGATTGGATATATGGGACGAAAGACAGATCGGAATCTAGTATAACCCCAAGACAGCGGGCCTGCTGCCTAGGAGTTATGGTGGTGCCACATACTGAGAGAGAAAGGGCAGGGTAAGGTCTGTTAGTAGATGGTGGGATGACTAGAAGTTCAGTTTTAGTGAGGTTTAGTTTAAGATACAGGGAGGACATGATGTCAGAGACAGCAGACAGGCAGTCCCTGGTGTTTTGTAGCAGAGCAGGAGTGATGTCTCGGGAGGAGGTGTATAATTGGGTGTCATCAGCGTAGAGATGGTACTGGAAGCCAAATCTGCTGATGGTTTGTCCAATGGGGGCTGTATAGATTGAGAAGAGGAGAGGACCAAGAACGGATCCCTGAGGAACCCCGACAGCAAGAGGAAGAGGAGAGGAGGTAGAACCTGCAAATGAGACACTGAAGGAGCGGTTAGAAAGGCAAGATGAGAACCAAGAGAGAGCAGTGTCCTGGAGGCCACTGGTGCTGAGCATGCAGAGCACCACGTGGTGATCAACAGTGTCAAACGCTGCAGAGAGATCCAGAAGAAGCAACAATGAGTAGTTACCCTGTGATTTTGCTGTTAGGAAATCATTGGAGACTTTAGTTAGAGCAGTTTCCGTGGAGTGTAGGGTGCGGAAACCTGATTGCAGAGGGTCAAGAAGAGAGTTAGCGGAGAGATAGCGGATTAGGCGAGAGTAGACCAAGCGTTCCAGGAGTTTGGAGATGAAGGGCAGGTTAGAGACTGGTCGGTAGTTATCAGCGCAGGATGGGTCCAGAGTGGGCTTTTTCAGTAAGGGGGTTATAATAGCATGTTTAAAGGAAGATGGGAAGATCCCAGAGGAGAGAGAGAGGTTACAGATTGCAGTTATGTGAGAGATGATAGCTGGAGAAATAGACTGGACAAGGTGGGAGGGAATGGGGTCACTAGAGCAGGTGGTGGGGCGCGCAGACAGCAGAAGCCTGGACACTTCTTCTGTCGTCGGGTCAAGAGCTGAGAGTAGGCTGGGGGATGTGCGGGGAGGGACCAGATGGCTGCTGCTTGGGGTGTGAGATGAGATGTTTTGCCGGATTTTGTCAATTTTCTCTTTGAAGTGAGTGGCCAGGTCTTCAGCACAGAGGTCAGAGACCGGGGCCTGAGCTTTAGGCCTACACACATGGCCTATCCATATATCTATACATGCATGCATAGATACACAAAAAGCAAAATCCTTGGCACTCCATGCCATCTAATTTTATATATATATATATATATATATATATATATATATATATATATAATTATATATATATATATATATATATATATATTATATATATACACACACACTCACGGACACTTTATTAGGTACACCTGTCCAACTGCTCGTTAACACTTAATTTCTAATCAGCCAATCACATGGCGGCAACTCCGTGCATTTAGGCATGTAGACATGGTCAAGACAATCTCCTGCAGTTCAAACCGAGCATCAGTATGGGGAAGAAAGGTGATTTGAGTGTCTTTGAACGTGGCATGGTTGTTTGGTGCCAGAAGGGCTGGTCTGAGTATTTCAGAAAACTGCTGATCTCCTGGGATTTTCACGCACAACCATCTCTAGGGTTTACAGAGAATGGTTGAAAAAGAAAAAACATCCAGTGAGCGGCAGTCCTGTGGCGGAAATGCCTTGTTGATGCCAGAGGTCAAAGGAGAATGGGCAGACTGGTTCGAGCTGATAGAAAGGCAACAGTGACTCAAATAGCCACCGTTACAACCAAGGTAGGCAGAAGAGCACCTCGGAACCCACAGTACAGCGAACTTGGAGGCATATGGGCTACAGCAGCAGAAGACCACACCAGGTGCCACTCCTTTCAGCTAAGAACAGGAAACTGAGGCTCCAATTTGCCCAAGCTCATCGAAATTGGACAGTAGAAGATTGGAAAAACGTTGCCTGGTCTGATGAGTCTCGATTTCTGCTGCGACATTCGGATGGTAGGGTCAGAATCTGGTGTCAACAACATGAAAGCATGGATCCATCCTGCCTTGTATCAACGGTTCAGGCTGGTGGTGGTGTCATGGTGTGGGGAATATTTTCTTGGCACTCTTTGGGCCCCTTGGTACCAATGAGCATCTTTTGCAACACCTTGTGGAATCTATGCCACGAAGAATTGAGGCAGTTCTGAAGGCAAAAGGGGGTCCAACCCGTTACTAGCATGGTGTACCTAATAAAGTGGCCAGTGAGTGTATATATATATATATTTTTTTTTTTTATTAGAGAGCTAAGAAGAGATCTTCTGTGGAATTAGGCGTGCTCCAATCCTTACATCTTTTCCATGTAAACCCAGGCTGACTCGATAATGCGGAGATCACAGCTATGTTGGGGCCATATAATCACTTCAAGGACTCCAAAGGAAAAGAAAGGTTACACCAGATACTGATTTCTCTTTTGTACATTAATTTTGCACTTTGTTTATTGCTAAAAAATAAACTATTAACATTTCTATTTTTGCAGCATATTTCTCCATCTGCCAAAAACTTTTCCACAGTACTGTATATGGACATGATCATTGAGACATTTGGCTGATCATACACACACATATATATTTTATAGATGTATAGGTGTATGATCAAAAAGATTTTCAAAAGATTTAGGTTCTTTATACTGCATTTTGAAGTGTCTGACAGACAGAGGTTTATTTAGCTTTTTTTAAGCAATTGAATGGAGTCCAGTTGAACAGCCTCTGTTGGGTAATAAGGGTCTTTGGATACATTTGCCATATATGCAAGCTTTTCCAACGCAAGTGGTAAAGGTACACTGCAAAAACAGTGTGAAAACAGCAATACTAAAAGTGTAATTATGAAAGTCACAGCATTCTCACGACATCAGCGCAAGTCCCTGGGTGTTATGCTTTGTTGGGACCAATGCAAAGATAGAGGTTACAGATTCCAAGACTGGCACTGATATTTTGCAGACACTGTAGACTTAGGACATGATTTAATACGTACATAACTTATGTCCCTTTGATTACCCAGTTAAGGTATTGTCAGACACATATGTTTGGCATGGGCACTGTGTAATAGATACCATTCACAGACATGGGAAAAAAAAAAAAAAAAGCTTACATTACTTATACACGGTAGAATAAAATCCGATAAATTGATGTAAAAAATCCGGTTATGCTTGTTTACATAAATAATTCAATTATAGGTCATTATAAAGTCTATGTGAAGAAAATGCACAAAAGTTATCTGCACTATTCCTATTCAACATTCGGAGATGACTGTTCAGACTCCATTGCAGATTCTTTTAAAAATACAGTAATAAAACAGCACAGCATTATGCCCTTTTTTTCTGCTAAAATGACAACATAATAAAACCCATTATAGTCAATGGTGATGTCAGACATGTAATGGATCCCGCACTGCTGTTATTTTCAGTTTTCTGTTCCTATTATATAACCCAAAACTGGAGATAACAATGCAGATGTGAGCCAAACCTTATATAGACCAATTCTAAAAGGGGAAAAAAAAGAGCTCTGCAGGCACCGAGAGGATTAAAATGAGGTTAACTAGGTTGTGTCACTTGCTCTAAACTTACCAAAGTCCCTGACGCAGACATCGAGTGGCGGCAGACTAACGGCCCCTTGGGATGAGGGGGGGGCAGCTCTTCCGGACATTAACCTATACGATTTGGCAGGTCAAGTGTTGCATCTGACCAGATGGGGGTCTGAGGCGCAGCTTAGGGTACAAACCCTGATGGTGTCCCCATTTAGCCGAGGGTACCTACATCCCCTGCAGCTCCTTTTCTGTGGTACGGCTTATGCAAAGGGTAGGCTACGCGACTTCCCTATCTTGAGACAGGCCCTTTTGGTGTGGCAGAAGGTGCGCTCTCTATACTACTCTGAGGGTATCGATTTATTTTCTCCAATATGGCATTGTAAACTATTTCCAGAGCTGCTCAGCATGTCCTGTGAGGTCAATTGGGGTGCGGTATATCTCCCACATTTGCTCTACTTCAGGGATCAGACCATTCCCAGAATTGCAGGCGGAATTCGGCCTTCCCTCATCTCAATTGTTTACTTATCTTAGGGTGAAACATGCAGTTACCTCCCAATTGGGTCATACTGAGGTAGTGTTTAACAAATTTCCCTTCCCTCGGTTGCTTCTCTCCCCCCCCGACCGCCCATGTGATTTCTCATTTCTATGCTCTTCTTTCCTCGCAGAGTAGGGAGGGTCGTTTGGTGGGCCTCCGAGGAAGGTGGGAGACGGACCTGGGCCCGATGACGGATGAGCAATGGGAGACATGTGTATCCTCACCTAGATTGGCTTCTTCTAATCTTAATGATAGAATGACGCAACTATTCATTTTGCATAGATCTTATTATACCACATCTAGACTAAGTAGGTTCCGACCCGGGTATGCGGATGAATGCCCCAAGTGCCGTTTAACCTCGGGTACCTTTCTGCACCTGTTATGGTCCTGCCCGAAGGTGCTGGGTTTTTGGTCCCAGGTCATTCAGTTTCTAAATGACAGGATGGGGTGCCCAGTCCCTCTTACCCCATTAGTATGTCTGTTTGGACCTGAGCCTGACAGCTTGGGTTCTCGTTCAGTGTATATCTTTGCGACAGAAGTCCTTTACTATGCAAGGAAGGCTATTGCGCGGACGTGGTTGGCCACTAGATCCCCTTTGTTGGCTGAATGGATGGGATTGATAAACGGCATGCTCCCGCATCAGAAGTGGTTGTTTAAGCGTAGAAACAAAATAGGTAAATTTGATAAGATTTGGGGACGGTGGCTGAGCTCCTCTGGCACGGTTGGTCCCTTAAGGGCACTGGAATACAGAGCTGAGAGCCCTTAGGGTGTGGTAGTCCTGGGCGTTGCCCTATACGTTTTTTTTCTTTCATTTTTGAGTAACTTGTACAAGGTTATTATATATACATACTTTTTAGTATTCCTCGCCATTCTGTTGGGCTGATTCTGGCTCAATTGAACAACTGAGACAATAGAAATATGTTGTGTAAGCACTTTACCCTTTTGTTAGTGGGTCCCTGCCTGTTGCAGGGTTATGAGGTTCATTCTGTACTAACACCTAGGTACGGTCTTTTATAATTGCATGGTTACTGCCAATAGTCATGTACCAACATATGCACTGTATGATAATTGTTTTGAAGACGGCTGTAAAACACTCTGTCTGTTAAAGTGTACCTATTGCTGATCCTCCAAATAAAGTTTTATTTGTTAAACAAAAAAAAAAAAAACTTACTAAAGTCCCGTTCACGTCTACAGTTACATTTTTCATCTCAGACACTATAAAAGCAACCAAATAGGTGCTCATTTTCACACTGGTGGCAAATTCATCAAGGAAAAGACCATCCGGAAGTACAGTTGTGTTAGCCTGAAAAAAAAAAAATAATGTGTTTAAAATGAAACTGGAAAAGCTGTACAAAACAAATCAAATCTAAATGGCAATGCAGGGGAAAGCATTGAAATAGCCTAGGCCTACACTGCATCGGACAAAAGACAGTTGAAAGTCGACTGTTTTTTGTCCGATGCAGGACTGCGGTTTTTGTCACGTTTTGCGCAAAAACCACAGTCGGTTCTCACTTCTTTGCCGTTGGCCCATACAATTGATTGTATGGAAAGCGGAAAAAGCTCAAAGCGCCGGCGTATTATGCAACATGTTGCATAACACGCCGGCGCCAAAAGACCGGCAGAGAAAAACCGACCTGTGTAGACTAATAGAAAAAACGACCTGTAAAGTCTATGGGCTGCCTGAAAGATCGTATTTTCGACGGTTTTAGGGGCTGTTCACACGGCACAGGACAAATACCGTCCGTTATTTGTCCTGTTGTGCTGCCGGCCGCGCGGCCGCGGGGAGGGGGGAGAGGGGGGACACTGTTTTTTCTCCGCGATGAGCGGAGAACAGCCCTCCCATTGAGTTTGCACATCTTTCCGTCCGGAAACCGGACGGAAGATTGTGCATGTTCAATGTTTTGTCGCCGGTCCGCCGGCGACAAAACCTGTGCAGTGGGGACTGCTGCACGGGTTTTCCATAGAGCACAATTATGCTTATTTTCGGCCGGTTTTTCAGGCGGTCTGAAAAACCGCAAACCGGCTGAAAAACCAGCCGATAACCCGTGCCGTGTGGACATGCCCTTAGAATCCTAACTGCTGAAAATAAGATCGTATTTCATTGTAGTGGAGACATAGCCTTATTGTAGATCAACTAAGCTGTAGAAGTAGAGGGGCTGTCTGTTACTCGAGATGCCAACAGTGACAGCAGAAGTCTGAATACAGCTCTTGGCAATAAGACATACTGAAGCTATGACTAGATACAAAATACATAGGCAAAGTATTTAGAAATGTATTCAATCCGCAATATTAAACAGTGCCAACAAATGTATTATGCAAGCAGCAAAAGGCTTGTGTAACAAAAGTTTCAGAGAGGGATTATGTGAAAATATTATATAGAACATTTAAAAAGAAATGGCACAGCTAGGATGGTAGGATATGTTGTCACATTCTGATCACGGATGGACTGTCAGGACCCCAACAATACTAGCAGTTGTCTGCATACAGACATGGTCCTGGGCACCTGCTGTGCAGGCAATAGTGAAAATGAACAGGCCAGCACTCAGCCCCTTCTTACGTAAGAGGTGTAGGGTAGCCTGTGAAAGGATTTCCATGGTTATAAATTTTAAACCGCCACTAATTCCAGAGCTCTGTACATTCGAGGAAGGTTACATGCATAACACAAGTCAAAGTATGATGGAAACAATAAAGAAATAACTGGTACAGAGGGAGAGAAGACCCTCTACAAGGGAGGAGACAGAAGGGAGGGATTGGAGGTTTGTTCTGTGGTATACTGGAAGTAGCGTTATTGTAAATTGTACCGTAGGATATCCTGGATTTTCACCTTCTACTAGTTGGCTTACTTTATGCTACTAATTGCAATAAAATTTTCGCGCATTTTGTTATTGCACATCATTACACTCGAGCCATGCCCCTTTCCACTAATCCACGCTCCTTTTACCGAGGCCACAACCCTTTTATCAGACAAGGCCGAGAAATGTCTACAACACATGATAAATGGGGTAAAGCCCTATAGGTCAATCCATTAGACGTAGATATCTGGAAGAGAAACGGATGTCACACTAGTCAAAAAGACAGAGTACCTTCGGCATGTTTGATAGAGCAATGTGTGTTTCACTCCTTTTGATCTTCAGTCGGAATGTGGATTTAAATGCCGGTTCATCAAAGCACGGAAAAGCTTTTCTTGCTGCAAGTGGCTCAAACTGTGTAGCTGCCAGCCACATGCTGTACCAAGAGACAAAAGTGAACATTACCATAATGCACTCCCACCACTAGTCAAGTTCATATTAACTATCTGATAAGAGGTTGTGCGATAAAAGAAAAAATGAGATGACAAACTATCACACAGCACAGAGCGGAAAGTTCTCACCATGCTGTTTCACAAAGCCTGCTCTTTGATGCCAGCCTCAGACTCACACTTCCTGTTTAGGCTGTGGGTGGTTGGTTACAGCTACAGCACTGAGTGGCATATCAGCTCTGCTACAGTAGGGGAAAAAAGTATTTAGTCAGCCACCAATTGTGCAAGTTCTCCCACTTAAAAATATGAGAAAGGCCTGTAATTGACATCATAGGTAGACCTCAACTATGAGAGACAAAGAGAGAAAACAAATCCCGAAAATCATATTGTCTGATTTGGAAAGAATTTATTTGCAAATGATGGTGGAAAATAAGTATTTGGTCAATAACAAAAGTTCATCTCAATACTTTGTTATATATCCTTTGTTGGCAATGACAGAAGTCAAAAATTTTCTGTAAGTCTTCACAAGGTTGTTGTTGGTATGGTGGCCCATACCTCAATGCAGATCTCGTCTAGAGAAGTGATGTTTTGGCTCGGTTGCTGGGCAACACAGACTTAACTCCCTCCAAAGGTTTTCTATGAGGTTGAGATCTGGAGACTGATTAGACCACTCCAGGACCTTGAAATGCTTCTTACGAAGCCACTCGTTCGTGTGCTTGGGATCATTGTCATGCTGAAAGACCCAGCCACGTTTCAACTTCAATGCCTTTGCTGATGGAAGGAGGTTTGCACACAAAATCTCACGATACATGGCCCCATTTATTCTTTCATGTACATGGATCAGTCGTCCTGGTCCCTTTGCAGAGAAACAGCCCCAAAGTATGATGTTGCCACCCCATGCTTCAAAGTAGGTATGGTGTTCTTTGAATGCAACTCAGCATTCTCTCTCCTTCAAACATGATGAGTTGTTTCTACCAAACAGTTCTACTTTGGTTTCATCTGACCATATGACATTCTCCCAATACTCTTCTGGATCATCCAAATGCTCTTTTGCAAACTTCAGATGGGCCCGGACATGTACTGGCTTCAGCAGGGGGACACGTATGGCACTGCAGGATCTGAGTCCCTGGCGACGTAGTGTGTTACTGATGGTAGCCTTTGTTACGTTGGTCCCAGCTCTCTGCAGGTCATTCACTAGGTCCTCCTTTGTGGTTCTGGGATTTTAACTCACCGTTCTTGTGAACATTTTGACCCCACGGGTAAGATCTTGCGTGGAGCCCCAGATAGAGGAAGATTATCAGTGGTCTTGTATGTCTTCCATTTTCTAATTATTGCTCCCACAGTTGATTTCTTCACACCAAGCTGCTTGCCTATTGCAGATTCAGTCTTCCCAGCCTGGTGCAGGGCTATAATTTTGTTTCTGGTGTCCTTCAACAGCTTTTTGGTCTTCACCATAGTGGAGTTTGGAGTGTGACTGTTTGAGGTTGTGGACAGTTGTCTTTTACTGACAAGTTCAAACAGGTGCCATTACCACAGGTAATTAGGGGAGGACAGAAGAGCCTCTTAAAGAAGAACTTAAAAGTCTGTGAGAGCCAGAAATCTTGTTTGTTTGTAGGTGACCAAATACTTATTTTCCACAGTGAACTGCAAATAATTTTTTTTCCCAAATCAGACTGATTTTCTAGATTTTTCTTATTTTGTCTCTTGTAGTTGAGGTCTACTTATGATGTCAATTACAGGCCTCTCATCTTTTCAAGTGGGAGAACTTGCACAATTGGTGGCTGACTAAATACTTTTTTCTCCCACTGTATTCCTAGCCTGTTACAGTTAGATGAATGCTGAAGGTCTGTAAGCCCTAGTGCAAAAGACTACAGAGCCCTAAAGGTTTAAAGTTTGTTAGCAACATAAATAAACTCCTGTGTTTACTCAGCAGGGAGGGTCTTACCATGGTAGGACAGGACAGCTGGAGCAATGAAAGCAAAGAGAGATGGCTAATAACCTAAGGAAACTTGTGTAAACAAGCAGGAAATAAAAATCTCCTCTATCTCCTAAGGCCTGGCACATATCTGCATTTGTTACAGACATGTAAATGGGCAATTTCTCATCAATATCATGGGGAGAGGGGGGGGGGGGGGGGGGAGACACAGAACTGGCCTTGGGTATAGGCTGCTAGTAGGAGGTGACACCAGGTAAGCCTCACCCCAGCATCCTATTTCTTAGCTGCAAGAACTGAGTCAATCAGTTGTGGCTTAGCATCTGTAGGAGGCAGACATGACCTGCTGTGTGTTTAGGTCTCCTGGACTTTATTTTAGTTTTATTTCCCCTTTCTGGAGGTGATGAAGTTTCTCCTCACCTGTCAGTTGGTCCTCATTGTGGTTTCCACTTACCGCCTCCGAGGATTCCGTTTGGATTCCAGTAACCCCGCTCTGGTGCATGTTACCGATGGGAGGATTTCACATATACCTGGAAGTGTAGGATAGGAGAGTTCCCCATCTTCCACATTTTTAACGTGGCGCTCTGCACCCCTTGGTTTCCATGTCCCTTTCCAAGGACAATGTGCCAAAGCCACCAAAGCGTTGCCTGGACCCTTTAAATAGTAAATCAGCAGGTCACCACAGGCCCGAACTTTTGTGTCAGGAATGAGCAGCCCCAGAATGTTCTTGGCCACTTTCACTAGCGGAGGTTGACCTTTCCAAGCTATCCCAGGTTATGGACTCAGTAATAGAGTGTCTGGCTTCTCTGCTTGCTACCCAGTCTAACATCTCCCAAGGCCCTGCACTTGGTACAAATTCCCCAGGGATGGTTTACGCAAGAGGCCTAGAATTCCCTAGTCCTTTGTGTTGCCTGGTCTCTGATCTGACAGATAGTTGACGGATATAAAGGCCACACTGCTGCATATGGCCTCTTCTTGGGAACACTTTGACATGTCTGACTGAGCCATAAAGGGAGGATTGAATGTTAGCTGCTGTTCAAGCCCTTATTTGTGCTGTTAGAGACTCCCTTCTTGTTAAGGATGAGGTCTTCTCCTCATAGGAGGAGGTTTCCTTTAAGCACAACAGACGGCAGCTATTGGTGTTCCCTACTCACATGGAGTTTGAGGAACCGGTTCCCGAAAAACAAAACGAAAAAAAAAAAAATATCTCCAGGGCGGGGTTTTATTCTCCTGTCTGCACCAGCGATGTGCATCTGTGTTGGTTTTTGGCCACTTATTTGTTGTGTTACATGGCGTTGGCATACCTTACCTCTGTGGGGGCAGCAGTTTTAAAAATCTATTCCCTTGTGACCTACTCATGAGTTGAATTTGGCAGGCGTGTCCTGCACATGTGTTTTGCTGATTCATTACCTTCCCTTCTCTTGCCTGGTCTGATGTGTCTCACCCCCTGCTGTAGACTAGGTGGAAGGTTCTGTAGACCAGTTTATGGGAGAGTCCAGTGTGATTGGCGTACCTGAGGCCCTCACCTATCTGTTTATTGCTTTTAAGCAAAAGCTCTTTTATAAGAAGCATGGATAGTAAATCCCTGGAGACACCTCTATGTGGGTACCTCCCGAGAGGTGATGTGCAGGCATCAGACGCTAACTTGTGCACAATCGCCCTAGGAAGTCCCATATGAAGTGGTTCACTTCCCAATGCTATGCAACAACTGTTACCCTTGTCTAGTTGACAGGGTCCCTGGCTCGGCTGCGCAGGTCCTCCTACTTTAGAGGTGATATGTTAAGATGCAATTCAGCTCTTGGTCACACATGCAGTCACTTTACCCCCTTAATCACAAGAAGTTAGGTGATGTGATCAAGGCAAACACACAATATATTCAGGATACCTGGTCCAGTCTGCTGTCACAGGGGGATATACTGTAAGAGCTTTAGCAGACTAGGAGGTCTTGTCCTGTTGTAGCCTCCAGAGACTATTTCTGTCTGTTCTTTCTTCCTGGCCTGGCACTGGGGATTGTTTTCCTAGAGAGTTATTGTCCCTGTTTTCTCAAGTCTGTGTTTTTTCCACCCGTCCCTAAATCTGGAGAGTTGTGGTTTGGTCCTCATAGACACTGGCAGTTTTCATAGCAGCAGTCCAGTGCAGGTTATCCTGTTCATGTAGCTCTTAGACAGCATTCTGCCCTTCTAAATCCTGAAGCATCTCTGATGCGTCCCTCCACCTGGTCAGTATACCCCTTACTATTGTTAATACTCTGCTCATGTAGTGGAGCCATTTCTGAAAACGCTCTCCAGTATTACTGTACCTTTCTTTGTTTCCCTCATATTCTTCGTTTTTGGGAACTCCTATTCAGGGATAGTACCACATACATTTGGTGGTCCCCTCCTAATGTCTTCAGTCTTCCCATACTCTTACCAGAGTTAGCCAAGGTACTTATGTGGGCTAAGAGCTAGGCATCAGCCTAAATATTTCCGTGGAAAAGAGCAAAACAATTTTTGTACTATGCTCCAGTTTGCTGGGAAGAAAAGGGTTTTATTCTATTTTTCTTTCCAGTTTCTGCCTCTTGTCCCCGTTCTCACCCGGAGGAATTTTAAAGGGGTTGTCTTGCTACAATGATTGGGTTTTAATTAAAAGATCTTTAAAAAACAAGCAGCTTTGCAATATATGTTCATTACAAATGTCCTACTGATTTTGCATTATCCCTGGTAGTAGGAGTGCAGCAGCTTCTCAAATCACTAGAGCAGCCGACCTGTTGATTGTTATTTCACTGGCTGCCAGTTCTGGCGACTCATCACCTTCTGAATACATGTTGGATCAGAGAGCCCCACCCACACAGTATTCTTCTGTAGTGGAGGGGGAGGGCTCTACTCCCAATGTGTAGCTGTTCTGCCTGGATTAACCCTGTGTGTGCCTGCTCCCTCCTGCTCTCTACACAGATTGAGGAGAGCAGAGGTGAGGCTGATCTGTGGTTAGTAGGATGTGACAGCAGTGAAGTGTGTTACTATAATCATGATGTGTCTGTGGAGCTCTGACTATACTAATAGAACAGATCAGGGGGGCATGTGAACGGTTCATATCCCTCCCTGCTCTGCTGTATTAGTGACACATCGTGATTATAGTAACACACTTCCCAGCTGCCCTGTGTCTGTTCTGATGGGAGGACAGTGTTTGTTGTTGCTTGAGATGTCCATGGAGATTTGTATGCTAAGCAAGGGGTATAGGAACACTTGCATACCCTCCTGCTCTGCTATTAGCATACACAGCTTCACAGACCTCTGGCTCCACACTCATAGATCAGCCCTCTCCCTGCTGTTTCCTGACTCTGAGCAGCAGATCTAGGCAGGCACACACAGGGTTAACTCTGGCAGCAAACCCCCTCGCCCTCCCCCTGCTTTATAGAAGTTACTGCAGTCTGGGAGGAGAGCTGTCTGTGTGCTGAGGGGAGGGAGGGAGGGAGGGGGGGGAGGCAGACAAGAAGCACGCCCCCGAATTCAAAAATCCTTTGCTGCCAGACACTGAGGTATGCTGAAAGCCTGTAGTGAGACAACTTCTTTAAGTTGGATCAAGGCAGGGACCTTGACTGTGCCATCCCCCTGGGCTTGCTGGGCATGGTCCACCACGTTCTCTTCCACAGACCAATGTATCAGAGTTTTCCAGAGACTTCTTAGTCTTCCTGGAGTCGATGTAGCTCTAGTTTTTCCCAGCTACTTTTGTGATCTCCTGACAACTTCTGGCTGCATTCGGGTCTTGGGGCCATCAGTCTTGTCGTTCTTACGTCTATACAAGGCCTCATTATCATCCCCAGTCTCTTTCCTCCTACGTTCAAAGGAGCTGGGAACAGCTCTCTACATTATACATTGGGGTTTCACACCCCTTCTTTTCTCCAAGGTGGTTTAGTATTAATCCCGGATGGCATCCTTTAAACCATGCACTATAAAAGGATCACCCGCTTTCGTCACTTGGGGTTTGTTTTTTTACCGTTCTCTGGTGGCTCCTTGGCCACTGTGCCACCGAGCCTCTGCTCTGCAGGTGTGTGTGGCAACTAACTCTTCTCTGCTAGCCTTCTTTTGTTACACAGGGTGCGCATTCGCTTCCTGTTATATTTGGCCTCCTTGCAGAGTTATGCAGATACATGCCTTAGCTATGAATAAAGGCACCTAACCCCTGCCCGAAACATGTAAGCGGGAGCTTTTTTCTTATGTCTTCACTCGTATACCACTTTTTGATACTGCTTATTACATGAGTGTTTGTTTTTAAGATATTCAAATAAATATTGATATTTTTTATGGACCTTGGATCCTATGTGCTAGAAATCTACTGTTCTATATTCACATACCTTAGTTACCTATCATCCTAGGCTTTCTTGTTCCCACCCTACGGTTGGAAATCCCAGGGTCAATTTTGTGTCCCCCCAACGATATCGACAAAAAAAAAAAAAAAAAAAATCGGATCTTTGTACTTACTTTAAAATCCTTTTTTCGTCCGATTCATTGTGAGACACAGTTCCCACCCAGTTCATTCTCTGGTGTTTCAGCATCTGTTGGTCTTTACTGCGCAGGTTCCACTGCTCAGTTCTCACCCATCCGCAGTGTTCCCGCTGATTAGCTCAGTGCTTGCAGCTGGGATATAGGAGGCTGGGTGGGGTTTCACCTTTTTGCTTAGTGCCACCCTCTACTAACTGAGTGGCCAGTCCCCTCCCCGACACATATCTCCAAAACTTGATCAACGTTGGTTAAAACCTATTAACAATTTGTCTCCTTTTGCATTACAGCAAAATTATGTTAAGTAAGGGTATATTCAGTTAACGCAGCCAAATCAGAATTTTTCTAATTTATTTCCCCTCCGAGATTACAACAAAAATGGATCTATTGTGTTTTTGCAAAAAAAAAAAAAAAAAAAAACCTGTTGGGCCATAAAATAGAAATAATTTAATTAATTTTATTTTTGTGTTCAGTTTTTAATAACATGTGTTTTTAAATCCACAACTTTTAGCCACATGCTCAAATACCGCACAACCGCACCACCTGAATACAAACTAAGGGTATGTTCACACATAGATTTTTTCATACAGATTCCAACCTGGATTCCAGATCAGAATCTATATGCAAAGGGCATGAGATCTTCTCATTGATTTTAATGGCAATCCGCACCGTAGTTCACACAGTGAACAGTAGAGTGGATTTTTTCTGCTCTAGGTTTGTAATCTGTACTGCATAAAAAGAAAGGGCCGCGTCACTTATTTTTTGTTGTGGAATCGCATTTTCTCTCAGGTCCGATAGCCCAGGTCTGAATTAGCCCTTTTGAAATCTGGGTAATTGCATCCAGAACTGCTGCTTCAAGGTGAAAATCTGGGGCAGGAATCTTGTGATGTCATCTCAGATTTCTGACGCAGATTGCACAATGAAACGGGCCTCATTTCTGAAACCGGTCATAGCAACCAATCAGAGCTCAGCTTTCATTTTTTACAATGCTCTGGAGAACTGATAGCTAAGCGGTTACTGGCTGCTATGGGCGAAACCGTTTTACTGTTAGTCAGTTTTCATAAATGAGGCCCATTCTTCTAGTGGAAAAATCGGTCATGTAAACAAACACTAGGGGTATATTCACACAGTGCATTCAGAACACAATCCAATAAGAATTTTCTTTAGTGTGGCACATTTTATAATTGTTATGTAACCATAGCACAGTGTTCCCTAACCAGTGATTAGGGACCCGCATATGTTGTTAGGGGTCCTACATGTAGAAACCCTACCAGGTTGACTATTTGGTACAAATGCCCTTGAAAGTAAACATGTCATTGTTAGAATATATTTTTTTCCCATATGTTGTGTTAGTCACTTTAAAGGCACCGCAACTAGTACATCTATAGTTACCTGTTACCATTTTCATCCTTGTATGATATTTTGTAAAATCCATAGTAAGAACTTGAGAAGTTCGAGTGGTATTCAAGGGTCAGCAAGCATTCTGTTCCTTTCATCAAAGTTTCAGGCAAGACCATAGCAATCATCTCAAAAGTTGGATATTCCAAAACGGAGAGGTTAAGAATGGTTCCACCAGGTAAAGTGAGATTTGCCTGTATGTCTTGAAGACCTGAGCTATGAAGTACAATTGCCTTTGTGTCCCCAACAATATTTAGCTTTATCGTAATTCTGCCAGAAAATTCCATTGTTGTAAGATTGGGATAAAGAGTAATGTCATATTCCAAAGGTTTGATGTAGATTGGAAGTCTACTTTTAGTCCATGGGAAGAGTTCTCCATTAGTCGCAATGGGGTATATCACTTCCATTGGATGAGTTTTCTTATGGCATCCTTCTTTGGTAAATGTACACTTTGGAAGCAAGTAAATGACTGTAATGATGGAAATTAAAATCACAACTAGCACCACGCTCACAATCACAGTCCTCACGGATGGAACCGGACAAAGTCCCTCTTGAACCTGTCTATAATTCCCTGCATTGTTTCGAAGACCTGAACTTCTGTTCATGAACGACATGCCCAAAAGTTTTGCGGAAGATTCATAATCCTCTTCATCATCATCCATTTCATGCTCTCCTAAACCACGCACAAGTAGGCGAGAGCTTCTAGGTTCATATTCTACCTCTTCAGATTCCAGGGGATTTATGTTAGGTTCCTTAGCAAGATCGACCACATCCGGTTCTTCCTCAAACATACTGTTTTCTATCATATTTCTAGGCAACTGAGCCCGATCTGTAAAAAGAAATAAGTTATTATTTTCATGTTCTACTGAAAACAAATTCTGCCCAAAATATATATTTGCCAGAATACTTTATTATACACCACTGTTTAGTATATGGCTAAGATGAAATAATAGATGCAACAACAGACCATGCAAAGCAGAAAGCAGTCATTTTTCTAATCCTTTAGCCTTAATGGGGATTCATCGCTTCATCAGTTCGTCTGTTTCATTGTACTTTCAGTTTCTCTGGTCCTCAAATCAAGGGGGTTTCTTCCCTGCCCAGCTGGGTGTTTCTTAACTGAAGGGGGATGACATCATTCCCCCTTTCACTGTTCATGCTCGCTCCTAAATCAGTGTGTTTGTGTGAGATCAGTGGGAGGGGATAAAACATCCCTGCTCTCTCCCTCCCCCCCAGTTCTGTCTAAGTCCACATGTCACTCTGTCATTCCTCTCCCTATGCAGTCTTATTTTGTAAGAGCGGTTTGTTTACATAGCACACCCTGCATTCAGTCTAGACAGTCTTCTATGAACTCAGAGCACTGATCTCTTCTCCTCTCACAGATGGATGTTTGTTAGAGTTGAATCCAGTCGTCTATGAACTCAACAAGAGCAGCACAGATCAGTCTCCTTTCTATGTTTACACGCAGCAGCATTAGGCACCGAGCACAATTCTGCCGTTTTCTGATTGTAGAAGCAGCTGCAGTGTTACTGTGCAGCTGCCGGCTGTGCAGAGTGAAATGTTGCCGGCCCCTTATTCTGAGTGAGAGAGGCAGGAATGCACGCTCCCGTGAATACGACCGGGGGCCAGACAGAATGTAAATTAGTAGAGCCGGCAGACAATGAAATGAAAGGAGGTGGAATCCGACCGGCACTGGGGAACAGTGTTTACAGAAAATGAAGATAAGGGAGACAGTGAAAACAAGACAGCTTTGCAAATGACATCCAATTACAAAGTTGCTTGTTTTCACTGTCCCCTTATTCTGAAGACCATTTAATTTAATGATAAAACCCCTTTAAAGAGGGTTGTCCTACCAAGACAACCCAATTAGGCAATATGGAGATAACCGAGTTGGGGCCCATATAAATAGGAATGCGGCCCATCGAGTTTCTGTTAAAGTGAAAATGGGAAGAAAAAAAAAGCTAGATGCTGCACAATTTTTTCTGTCATTTTTGATGCAATCTGCAAAGGAGACTCCTAACGTAACCTCCAGTGCAGGTATAAACCAGGCCTCAGACTGAGGATGATTTTCAGTTTGTATCAGTCTGATAATGGTAGACAGCTGCCCCCTGCATTACAATAAAAATGGATTTTTATATGAATAAGGTTATGCAAGCAATAATTCTAAACTTCTGAAGACAAAGAACCAATGTTATGGTGCAAAAGCAAAATGTAGATGGATCAAGTGGATATGCGGTAATTATTACAATTTACTAAAAGGTGGGATTTTTTTTTTTGATTTTTTTTTAAATATACACCAAACAAAATTCTCGACCGATCGGATGCCGTTGCAAAAGCCGTTAATCAGCAGAGTTTACTGATTGACTAAAGTATTTATTGAAAACAAGGTGTTGGACATTCTGGCTACCTACAGGCACCAGAGAGAGCACAGCTACTTACCGCTATACACTAACCCAATAAAAACACAGTATGCAGTAAGCACCCTCTACTGCTGCAGGCAGTTGGAATGTATGTTTGAATCTATAAGCCGGACTCATTTTGGAAATGCCTTGATCAAGTCATCTAGCTAGTAAAGTTTGTCAAAGTTGCTCAGATTCTTACACTTGCCCATTTTTCCTGCTTCCAACGCATCAGCTTTAAGAACTGACTGTTCCCTCACTGCCCAATATATCCCGGCCCTTTACAGGTGCCATTGTCACAAGATAATCAATGTATTATCACTATGCTTTATATGGTTATATGCTTAATATGCTTTATACCTCTCCCCTCCATACATCTCTGCCCTAATTTCAAAATATCTCCCCTCATGCACTCTCCGCTCCTCACAGGACCTTCTCCTCTGCTCTCCCCTTATCAGCTCCTCATACAACCGTCTCCAAGACGTCTCCCGTGCCTTACCCACACTCTGAAACTCACTGCCCCAACACATCAGACTCTCCTCCATTTTCACCAGCTTCAAAAGCAACCTGAAAACCCATTTCTTCAGGCTGGCCTATAACCTTCACTAAACTTGTCACTACTTCCTCCACAGACATGTCTGCCCCTCACCTCCTCTCTCTTTCCCCCTCCTTGTAGATTGTAAGCCCTCGCGGGTAGGGTCCTCTCTCCCTCTGTCGTGCCAATTGTCATTATCCCTTATCACTGTACTCGTTTGACTTATGTTATGTATATAACCCCCCTCGAATGTACAGCGCCCTGGAATCAATGGCGCTTTAAAATAAATAAATAATAATAATATGGTATACTAATGAAAATTACACTAAATACTTATCTGAGGGCAGGTCAAACTCTGTTCTCCAGGAACTGAATGTCCTTCTACTGCTGTAGCCATTTTACATAACGGTTCTTACAACTAAATAGTTTGGGAACCAAAATTAAAGCGGTATAGCCAAGTCACTGTTTAGCTTTAAATATGTAGGCAAAGCTAAATAAACACTATTAATAAATACATTGCTGTTCTGATTTTGCCTGCTTTCAGAGCTAGAGTTCTTATCTCATGCTTGTGTACACAAGCTTTACAAGATTACCGATCACCTCTCTGCTCTAGCAGCTCTGATGGTGATGTCACTCCCTACTGTGTCTTATCAGCAGCACAAGAGCTTGTTTATGCTCCTTACTGAAAAGCTTCAACCCTTTAGAGCTTTGCAGCCTTCTGACCTGCTGTTTAAACCCCTCTATTACCATTGTCCCTCTAAGGGTATGTACACATGGCTTATTGCAGCGCGTATAGTATGCACCGCAATACGGCGTTTGTTTTGGAAGCACGCGCTGATCAGTGTGTAATTCCAAAGCATGGGGGGGCTGGTACTCGGCCGGTCCCATTGACATGCAGTGTCAGCAGCGCGTAATCGCCGCTAACAATTGACATGTCAATTCTCTCCCTGCACGTACAATACAATCGTATTGTACACGCGGGGAGACAACGCGTAATTGCAGCGCGCATTTCTCCGCATATAAAGCGCAATGCCCAGCAAAATGCGTGGCTATATAAGCCGTGTGAACATACCCTACCAGGCTCAGCTAGAAATAGTAGAGGTGAAATGTCCTTCACTGCTGTAGATCCACCCACAGTCTAACCAGGAAGTGAGAGTCTGAAGCCAACTGTAAAGAGCAGGCTCTGTGAAACAGCAAGGTCAAAACAGCCCTTTAAGTTTAGGATACAAAATGAAAACCGTTCATAACTGGTTCTGTAAAAGCCTAAAAGATGAGGGTGACTGCACTTATTCCCAATATCCTTAGCTATTTTGTGCACACGTGACCTGGACGCTAAAATGTGAGGAGCTGGTACCAGCACTGTCCAAGGCACCGTGATATGGAGCCAATACTGATCACCAGTCCTTTTCTACACATGACCAATAACATAACTGCTTTACAAAGTGAATAGATTAGATTTATCCCCTTATACCTGCAGCACATTCCTACATAGCCAGCTACCACAAAAAAAAAAAAAATAAAAAATGAATTACCACCCAATTTACTTTTTTTTTTGAGTGGAAGTCTATGTGTTTCACAGCAGCATGTGTATGCATAAAACCTAGTCCCAGAGCATGATGTGAACAGGGTGTAAAGCAGTAATAAGGACTCCATCAAACAACTCTGCATATCCCTAAATAAGTTCTAATCAGGGAGTAAAATGAGTTATTCTGTAGTCACACCTACATATGCTTAAAACTAAATCTAATGGGTTTTTTTTTTCTTACAAAAGATCTTAAAATCCCAGATTGCTACCCAACACTTCATATGCTTCATGCCCCTGCGGGCCAGTTTACTCCAGTATTCCTGCACATGTATTTATAGAAAGCGACAGACGTCAACATGGCAACAGTGGAGGAAAAAAAAAAAAAAGCAATCTGCTACTTGTGTCTTAATTTTATTCCATTAAGTTACAAATATTGAATTACTAGAAAATATATCTTTGTTACATACACTGTGCATTGATCAGCCATGACAGGTGAAGTGAATAACACCAATTATCTTGTGACAATAGCTCCATCAAGGGGTAGAATATATCCGGCAGCAAGTGAACACCCAGTTCTTGTGCAAGAATCTGAGAGGCTGTAACAAGACCCAAAATGTGACTGTACCACCTTCCTAAATATTGTTGCAGATCAAGTACACCCCAATATTGCAATGATATTCCCTAATTGTCTGGGGTTTCTTCCAGCAGGATAATTTGCCCGGCCACACTGCAAATACTGTTCAGGAGGATTTGAGGAACAGGGCTAAGAATTACAGGTGCCGACTTGGCCTCCAAATTCCCTACATCTCCAATTGCATCTGTGGGATGTGCCGGATTTTTTTTTTTAAAAAGTCTGACTTCTGGAGGCTACTTGTTACAACTTGCAGGACTCAAAGGATCTGCTGCTAATGTCTTGGGGTGAGATACGTGTAGAGAACTTGTGGAGACTAGGCATTGAGAGGTAAGAGCCATTTTGGGGGTAGAAGCTGGACCTTACTGAAGATGAATTATAAGACCATTTAATGGCCGTTATGTAATTAGCACCAAGTAGCATGAATGTATACCATCTTCAGCAGGTGTCAGATGCACATCACACAAATAACACACTGCTGCAATGGGCAATTCCTGCTAATACTTTAGGCTTTCCAGTCACGTTTTGACACAGAGTTGGCCCGGATCGACATCCAAAACTATATATATATAGTTTTGGATGGTGATCTATTTGTCTAGGCCACAAGAGATATATATATATATATATCTAGATCTATATCTATATCAATTAATTATTATATATTATATATATAATATAAATATATATTAAATCTAATTTAATATATTTATCTATAAATTACTATTTTAGATGAGTGATATATTATATATATAATAGATTAAATTTTTTTCCCTTTTCAAAATCACTATTTTATAGAGGGATAAGCTACTCACATTTTTGTCTTTGCTTGTGTTTGTACTTGTTCACAGGACTAGCCTGATAACACAAAACCTACTCACATGGTGCCACGTGTGTAGTGCTGTAGCCTCACCCTATGCTATAAGTGCACTCTGTGTGCTCCCATTACAGAACTTGTGTGTTTTTTATAAGAGAAATCTTACCAGCCAATGGAAAGATGTATTCTCTTAGAGAAAGAACATAAAGACCGTTCTTTATTTTCCTTTTACATTTTTTACTTAAATGGGTTGTCTCACTACATTGATTCATCTTACCTCAGTCCTATTTTCTTGGTTTCACTTTGAATTCAGGGGCGTGTTTACTGGTTTCTACTAGGCTGCAATAGAAGCCAGGTCTGTAGCTATAGCAACCAGTGCTGGCAGCCTATCAGGAAAGAGTAAACAGGTCTGTAGCTATAGCGACCTGAGGAGCTGATGCAGCCCATACAAGAGGGGATATCTAGGAATAGGTAGGACACTGTTAGGCCATGTTCACACGGCTTAAAATGGGCCGTATTTCGGTCCGCAATTACGCGCCGAAGTGCGCAAATTACGGGCTGAAAATGGCCCAGTCATTACGGTAATGCACAGTTCTCATAGAGAACTATGGATTACGTCTCTTCTCCCTGCTCGGCGAAGCCACCGGGCGGGGAGATAATTGACATGTGATAATTGACACAGCAGTTAAGCCGTGTGAACATAGCCTTAATGGATATATATTGCAAAGTGACTTGTTTTTGCAAGATCTTTACCATAAAACGCAATCTTTATAGTTAGACACCCCCTTTAACCAAAGCCACTTTTGATGATTACAGTATTTTACTTTTATTTCTATGCTGTTTTTGGCTGATTCAAACGAATGCTGGTGTGAACTTGGCGAGTTCCAACACAAAAAAGCGACTCTTTATAAGAACAAATATACTAGACTCTGCAGGCACAAACAGGGTTTCACTTTCGGATGACAGATTATAATAAGATAAAAGGATATAGACCATTCATTTTTAATGGAACAAGAATGTGCACAGCTTTATAATCTTGTAAAACAGCTCGCCAATTACATCACTGCCAAGAATAGCCTTCAA